>JBAJNP010000303.1:64522-107476 GCA_036877545.1 Yasuhikotakia modesta
AAATCCGACATGTCTGCCTGCAAATAAACACAAATGATTAGCTGGTTTAGTTGTGTTTGACTAGTGATGCAACTTAACCGGTACAGATGCATCACTGATTAAACCATTTAATAACCATTTAAGCAACAAAGCTACTTGGATAAGACAAGCCTTGACTTACACTGGGACACCACTACTGTGTGTGTGTGTCTGTGTGTGTGTCTGTATGTATGTGTGTGTGTGTGTGTGTGTGTGTGTGTGTGTATGTATGTATGTGTGTGTGTGTGTGTGTGTGTGTATGTATGTATGTGTGTGTGTGTGTGTTGGGGCCCTGATTGCTGATAATCACAGTTCTGCTCTCCCATCCTGAGATGATGCTGCGCATGCAGTCCGGTTGCTATGGGAACACACTGCTCAAAGCATCCGAGCCGAGGAGGTGACCACTGGCCACCGTCTTATCCTGTGTGTTTGTTCAAAGAGCATAAATCACAGCACAAACAGAAGCGCTTAATCTCACTGAGTAACACCTCATTCACCACAGAGTGCACAACAAACAGAGATTCACTTTACAGTAAGTGTCCCGAATACTTTAAGTCATTATTAGACATTATGTTAAGCCTGCAAGGGCCTTAGGTATCACACCGGCAAAGTTGGCAATGTCATTCAACAAGTTGATGAGCACATTTGTCATATAATCCCTGTAGGTAAAGCACAAAAGTTGTGGGTTCGATCCCAAGGCAACACACATACTGATCAAACATGCTAAAATCATGACATTATAATCACAAGCATTTCTAAACAATCTGTGATTTCTACATCACAGACACACTCAGAATATACGAGACAAGGAACAGCCTGTAACAGTAACTGATGGGGCAGCTGCTACATTGATCTTGATTAACATTCAATCACTAGTTTTACGGCTGACCAACCGCAGCTCCTTCAAGCAGCCCAACCGAAGGGTTCGATATTCTCTCAACGACTGCACGCATTTGACTGAAATGAGGAGTAAACTCTGGCATCGCATTGATGGCCCCATTACCTCTCTGCAGTATATCACAAGCTACACAGAATGGAAATAAACTTATCGTGAAATGAGATCACAATTTAAATGTGCTTTCCAGCCATAAGGACCATTGATAGTGGACAATAAGGCAAAAATCGTACCCACAACCCCTAAAAGGCCTCACAGACAGAGAACTGCAGGGATAGTTCTGAATGATGTATTTCAGCTGTAGAAGAACAGGAGGCAAATATACAGGATAAATCTCTCCACCTCAACATCGCACCGCAACAAACGTCTCGAGTGAGATGTTAACACAGCAACAAGCAGACAGGAAGCAGTTCTCACAAAACACACTAATTCATCACTTTAATTTCCATCCCCTCAGTTTTACAGTTTAACCCAGCGGCCCGTTTTAGGTTGCAAGAACGTTTCCCTAACGTTTATGCTAAGTAACAAAAACGTTTTTTTTTTTCAAAAGTTCTAGAAATTTTCAAAGCATTACATTTTTCATACATTAACATTATTGCTTGGTTGTAACAAATTTTGATAAAAAAACATTTAATAATTAACATAATAATTTCTTGGTTTTAAATGTTCCATTAATAATTAATAATTTTGTTATTTGATATAAAATAATGCTGCATAAACTGTTGATAACTTTGAGAGAACTTATAAAAGAACGTTAGCTGATGTTCTGAGAACGTTTTATACAGCTGAGAACCCAGAATGATATCAGCTCTGTCCATCTTAAAAATGCATCATGTGGATTGCTCAGCGCCGGCAGATGAGGGCTGGTCCACAGAACGTTTATCAGCAGAGCCCAGGAGACCAAACATCTCCATGACAGCAAAATAATAGAAGCCATTCAGCGTTATCCATCCCACATCTCCCTCTCATTACAAACATCCAGTTCAATTCCTTACAGCCTGAACTTTACATTGATTAAGATCTTTACTCTGACATACAGCTAATGGTCTTATTAAATGTTTTATTGTATTTATCATGAGAGCTATGACATTATAAATCGAGGATGGCATTCGAATAAGGGCTTTAAAGCAAAGCTGTTAAAACTTGACTAGAGAAAGAGAGAAGGGAAACAGAAGTCAGAGGAGACGAGATATTGTCGCTCTCAGGAAAACATCCACGATACTGTACAGAACACAACTCCAGATGTTACAGGCTGATGTCACGCTATTTTGAGTCATTTCCAAAAAAAAACGCTTTCTTAAAATAGTAGTTATCATACATAACATTCAGTTTCTCCTCTCTAACGGATTACAGGCTAAAACCGAACAGCGAGGCTTAGCTGTACATTTCAGTAAAATGCATTTGTGATCTTCATAAAATCTGCAGTATTTTTGCCAGCCCAAAATTAAGCATTAAATAATAATGAAAGGCCTTCTTTCAAGAGACATTAGGGCCCGTTCTGTCCCTAAATAGAGGAGCTCGCTGCATATATTATCATGTTGAGGACAAGAGGCCATCCTTTCTACATTCCTTGTGGTGGGTTTCTGTCTTGTGCTGCTCTCTGTGTAAAACAGCTAATTAAACACTTTCCCCTTCAGGAGTTCAAAAGGCACGTATCAAAAGAGGCTTCAAAGAAACTCTGAGTCCAAACAGCATGAGGTGACAGGAAGGTGATTTGGTCGCCGGTTTAGCGTTTTTTCTCTAGTATGCTCTTAGGGTAACAAAAGTGGAAAAAAATGGCTTGTTATTTCTATGAGTAAAATATTAATTTCTCTGTCAGGAGAGATAGATTATGACTCCTTTAAGAAATGGGCTTTTAGTCTGTGGGTTTGTCCTAATGAGTGTAAATAATGAAATGACTGGAGGACACATACCAAGGTGGGTGGGAGGTTGTGTGTATCTAACATTTTCTGCCTTCATTTGTAGAAGCTCTAGAATTGATTATTGTGGTCCACAAGATTTTAAAAGCAAACTAATGACTCCTAAAAAAATAAAACCTGTGCTTGACTAATGGACAAGCTATGGAATCAAACGCAATGAGACTTTTTATCACCTCGTGCTCTGACTGTTTCCATATTTAACCAATCTGAGCAGCTGGTTAACACATGCGAGAAAAGTACATGTAGTCCAATGTTCCCAATATCTAAATGTGGCCCGCTAACAGGGAACATTCTCAGAACATTGGCTAACGTTCTCTAAGAGGTCTAAACATGATCAAGTTAGTGAAACATTGAATAAAAAGTTTGACTAATGTTCAAATAATCAAGCAATTACTTTAAAACAAATAAAAAATAGATCATTTTGAATGTTCCTGAACTATCAATATAATATCTTTTGACATGCAACTTTACAGAAACACTACAGAAACGTTCTCACAACCTAAAATTGTTGAGCGGTTAATTACTCTTACAGCAGGAGGGGGACATTTCATTACAATTAATCAGTGAGTCCATGGTTACAAAACTAGACTGCTAACTCACCTCCTGAAAACTAGCACAGGAGCAGCCGATGGTTCCTCTGGTGCAGGACAGGACGTGACCTAAGAGTTTAGTGGAGCGATGGCAAATCAGGGACAGAACTGTAGCATAAAGGTCACTGATACTGTGATGCTGGGGGGGCGGCTAGCTAGCATCTGGAGTGTATTTTTAGACAAATGTCCAGTGCTGAATAAGGACACATACAGTTGTTATCATTGTGGTCCATTATTTAGGTGAAAAGAACAATTTAATGGGCATAATAGCCCAAAGCATTTAAGGAAAGAGGGCAGGTAATGTTAACACACCTAACAGGAAACGTTTGGGAAATGTTAATATTCTAACTAATGGCTAACGCTCTCTAAAGTTCTCTAAAGTTCTCTAAAGTTCTCCGAACCACCTGCAGCTACACTCATGTATAATAGTTAAAAACTACGCTGACTGGGTTTCTGAGTTGTTTTTTCATGTATCTGTGCTTGAAAACCGTCTGAAGTGACATCAGTTATTCTATCTTTGACTTTCCAGCCATGAAAAAACAGACTCAGTTTTCAAAATTCTTCATTTAATTACAGTATCTGGAGAAATGTTAATATCAGATTATGCTCTCCAAAGTTGTAGAGGGTGTTCATTAAGTGTGTGCACTTAACCAGCATTATAAAACCCTTTTAATTGATCCTTATAATAGAAACAAAGGGTCTTACAATTCTGGTTTAGGCAGTAGGCGGGGCCTGTGAATGCTGAGGTGAGTGGCAGTAGAGTGTGCACACATCCACCAATCACCTGCATTGTTTCACTTCCTATTGTGACCTTTCAGCACGGAGCCCATTATGAACTACTCCAAGAAATTCAATGAATGCTTTCAATAAACACACATTTGTTTTTGATGCACAGCGAGTGTTGCTAACACAAACCGTGTTCCAGGCAAGCGTTGCCAGATGGACGGCAAATTATAAACATAATTATTTTAATATGATTTTCACTATCACATAAGGTTAATGGCAACCAGAATTTGTTCATGTAATTCTACAACACAGAATTACATCCAAATACCATCTAATTCATAATATAATCACCTTAAATGAAGCATTTAAAACATGCCCTGGGATTTTACACGCCAAACAGGGTCAACAAAACAACCTCATACCACAATATATTCAAATATAATCAGAGTATTGATTCTAAATGAACGAGTTCTGTGCGAATGAGTCCAACAAAATGCCACACATTTAATAAAACTACGCAAATATACCCAACCCAAAAAAACTCCAGTCCAGCACTTTTAGTTTTGCTAAAACGGTTCACAACAACAGCACACTGAGGTACGTAACACAGAGAACTATGATACCAGTTTAATGTTAGTTCACTTTAAATGCACTTTCTAAACCTCTGAACAAACACTCTTTTTCAAACACACCATCCGGTCCTGACCGAGAGAACCTTTGGGAGCGTGCCGTGTTTGAACAGAACTCCAGCAAATACAAAGCGGGAAGATCCTAGCTTGTGGTTGGTCCTCTCCCGCTGTGTAAACACATAAATCTACTCATGCCCCGGAGGTGGAAACCAGCAGCACTAATTGACTGTAGAAGGATTAGGGGTCAGGGCCCCTGTAATATTAGCATTAATAAACTTGATCCTTCAAAAAAAGCAACTCTAACGGTCTGGGGACGAGACTCTGTGACCCGGCCAGGTCACTCTTACACCCTGAAAGACAACAAGACACACGCAGACGCTGTGACGTTCCCTCAAATCCACCCGCTAACACTCATCAAAAACACAAACGTTGCTATTGTCACAATATCTGATGGTGTTTAATCTTCATGCTCTGTTTGAGTGTTAGATAATGTTACGTTAATGTTATTTTTACAGCATAAAGCAACGTTTCTCAACCACAAGAGACCCCAACAAACTTCTAAGGAGACCTCAAAATACTTGAAAATATCTAAATAAGACATAAACATGAAAATTTGGTGAAATAACTAAAAATAAAGATATAGATTTTTGAATATTGACTATGATGGTTATTTTTAGAATGACCAATCAGCAATTATTTACAATCCTGAGTGATGGATGATAAAAGCCTCTGTGGCCGCATAACTCATACCTGCCTGGAAATGTCAGACCTTTGAGAATGGAAAGAGACACAGGACACTGACCGTAACTCAAAAACGACCAAATGTCCAGGGCTGAGTTGCATCCAACACCTCAATCAGTCTTTGTTTGGATGTTCAGACCGTCTGACAACAAAGTACCTCAGAAAAGGTCTTTGGCCAGAGGACAGGCTTGAACCAACAGCACATACATTAGCCCACCCCGTGGGCAGCCGTGGGGCAGCTCTACAGAGGCAACGGTGCTGCTTTGATCCCAAAGCCCAGAAGAACCAGATTAGGCCGTCACAATGACACAAAGCGTGTCGACTCGCTTTGTTCGGCCCAGCTCAGAAAAATGACAGAGAATGCCACAACACCCTTAAAAAAGTTTCCTCCGAGGTTTCTCCTGCTTTTGAGGCAAAGGGGGGATAAAAACCGATAACTGCATAATCATCCACTTTGAGAACATCGCTTTTGTTGCCATGGCGAAGACCCGTATGGTGCCTGGACCTTTGCTTTTAGTCATAGTATCGCCTCATTTTCATATGACCTTTTTTGATTGTTTTTTTCCTTTATGACATTTATTTGAGTCAGACGAGCGAGGAGCTGCACTGAGGGGAACGGTTGCTGGTCACAGGCTACAGAAAGCATCTTATCTGAAGTGATTAGTCAGTGATTAGCTTAAAAACTCTAGTCCGTGAAGTTGCAACATGTGATCTGTGGACAGACATGTAAAACAACAGACGTTAAAAACTGAATTGCAGATGTGGTGCATCAATGAACTGCCATGGATTACAGAAGATAAAACCAGCCTAACATGGTTCGGTGGGTTTAGCTGGTAAAAGCCAATTACACTAGTCAGACCGCTAGTCAGACTCTCTCTAAAAACAGAAAAGTCTGAGCTAGCTTAAGCCAAGCCCAGAGATACAAGCTACTGGTATAAGCTGTTTACTTCTAAGTCACCTTAAAATATCTACAAAAAAAATCGAATTATCTTATATTTGTGGCCCCAGCTCTGTACATGTAGAAAATCCTTAACTTAAAGTAACGCTGTATATTTGCAAATGTTTTGTAACTATGAGAGAAGACAGCGCAGCAGGAAAACTCTGTGTACTGTGGTGTGCCGGTTTGACACGTGCTCAAACAGAAAGCAGAAATGACTGTAATCGTTCATAAGTACAGCTACACGGAACCCTGCGATGAAACCGTTCTACAGAGGAACCGTCTCACATAAGTGTGAAGGAGCAGAACCTGCCACAAACAGATCACAGCCGTGTCTGCAGCCCAACTCTGTTCTTTGACAGTTTGATGAAGCTGTAAAACGAGTGTGAGATCTCCTGCACTCCTCTTCCTCTCCTGCTGGGTTCAAATACAAAACACAATAAAAATAAAACGTTAAACAGGACTACTGCACACCCAGCATTAACACTAATTATTACTGCGACTACTGTACTAATGTGTTTATAATATTTATGATTTTACATATTATAAATGGTTACATATTATTTTATATGATTATGCATCTAATATATACAAATACAGATTCTATACAAATACAGATTATACTCTGTATTTAATTTTGCAAAGCAAGAAATTACTTTATTAATATTATTTAATAATCTTTACTAATACTACTGTCTAAACTCCACTTCAATCAAAAAATGAATTAATAAATAAGATTAAAAACAAACAAATCAATCAATAAAAATGATGCTAAAATGAAGGGCATTTTAAACAGTGTGTTGGGATGGGCGAGAGAGACTAAGAGAGTGAAAGAGCGAGAGAGAGAGAGAGTGAGTGAGAGAGTGAGTGAGTGAGTGAGAGAGAGGGAGAGAGAGAGTGAGAGAGAGAGAGTGAGGGAGAGAGACTGAGAGAGAGAGAGAGAGAGAGAGAGAGGCAGAGGGATATAGACAGATAGGAGAGGGGTATTTTCAGTGCACATGTAATGCTGTGCAGGCCGCCCCTGGCAGTGGTCATCATTAAAGCGCTTAATAGACCGTGGCAGGTCCACGGCAGCTGACAGCCGACGGCTCCAGCACTGATTTCCAGGAAGCGAGGGTCACCTTCAGGGGGAAGTGCTTTATCAGACCCTAAAACCAGCCTGACATCACGCGCTCCTTCACCCTCACGGGTCCCTGAGACGGACACCCGCTAGCAGTCAGGTGGAACCGCGGGGCGTGACCTCCATGCCTTCAAAACCAGCCAAAAACATAACGGGGGGAAATGATGCAACATTCTTACAAAAATGCTTGTGAAACACAAACTAAAAAAATTGGAGCAGATACCGGACTCCAAAAAACATTATAAAAGGAAATTTAATTTAAAATGTTCACCTGTCACCAAAGGTACAAACCATAAAGCCTCAAACTGATGTTTTCAGAGAACTGAAAAGACGTTACTGTGTTCCTGCAAAATTATTTAACTGTCATTTGAAGGGAATCATTTTACAAGCAGTGAGTCTGTTAAATCACAGACACACACCGACCCGGATCCTCACAGACTCGCTGTTGTGTGTGAAGTTTCTGTTTTCGGTGTGAATTGAACACCCTGTGGCAATGTGTGCGCGGTGTGGGAGACGCACACAACACGGAAAGACAGGTATCCCAGAATCCCTCTGAAAGCCATTCTCTGCTGCCAAAACAAATTCTGTTTCAGATGACTTTTGCCTGCAGCACCGATTAAGCTTTTGTCAACATCTGTGAAATATCCATGACTATTAAATATCCATGACTGAAGACGCACAACAACAGTAACTTCAGGAATTCATTCGTTCTGATGTTCCAGAGGAATGATGTGTAATTCTAAAACACTGTACGCTGTCGTACGGCTTGTTATTCAGCCGACCCCCCAGGAGAAACATAATTATATACCTTCGTCCTCCAATGCATTTTAAATCACCTCGCATCGCTGATCTGCGATTGGCTGGGGCTCCTGCAGTTCAGCGTGTTGCGTTTGCACAGAAGCAGGGAACTGCCCTGCACAGTCTCTGAGGACACAGTTTATCTGGGTCTGGACACAGGTGCGTCTCCAAATGAGAAACACTGAAGAGGGAATAAGTTCCTGAGCTCCCAAAACACAGAGGCAGGGGGATGTTTCAAGGTCAGCATGGTAAGCAGCAGCACGGCACCCTGATTGATTGGGTATGCAAGAAGCATCTGGCACACAGGAAACAGGAAGGTGACTAGGGGAATCACCAGGTGGTTTCGATGAATTATAGCCACTTTGTCCAGTGCAGCCCCATCTCCCAGCCTATATACATGCTGTTATGGAGAGCCATTGTCAACTCATTGATACCTGGTGGATAAAGAGAGATCAGTGTGAGAAGGAATTTACAAAGTAAACGCCAAACTTTCAGCCGTGCCGCTGAAGAACAGACACAGCTACGATCCGTCCGCACCCTTTGTGAGCGTCTGCGACGTGTGTGAGCGTCTGCGCCCATGCATATGCAAGAGATCATTGTATCGCAGAGACCCCAGCTCTCACAACCGCTTGTCTTTAAAATGTCATATTAAAAAACATTAGGACCTTTTTATAGGTGATCATCATGAATATTGATGACGCATTAATTAACATCCAAATTTAGCCATTCAATTTTAATTACGGCTCAAACCTAGCCAGCGCGAAACGCCACTTCAGCGGCTAATTAAATCTCACAAGAATGGCTATGATGGAGTGTCAAATTCTGGCCGATCATTTTAACAGAATAATTTGAAGGTGAATTGATTGATTAAAGACAGGTGATACAAGCGGCTGCCTCAGAACTACGGCCCGGGTCACAAGCACTTAAAACGTCTACAAGAACCGCTGGGAAAACATAATCAGACCACCAGCACAGAGCCGCACAGTTCAGGGTCACTTTAAGACAATAAGACGGGGTTTTCAGCTAGACCCCGTGTGTCTCACACAGAGTCCTTAATCAGTTCTGCTCTGCTGGTGAGAGATTTTAACGTACAACAGGAACAAAAAAGGCAACAGCCCTATCGCTTTATATATGTCACACCTCACTAGTCCAAAATGAATCGTGTTTAATAATAGACTGCAAAAAACATCACAGTAGAAACCCAAAACTGTGCTAAAAATGGGAAGCAAAACAGAGCTAACAAAAAAGCTAAACATTTGTTAGCTGTGGTGGAGTTTGAGCGTGTAGATAAATAAAGTCACAGTGTGGAACATCTCAGCATAAAGTCTATGTAAGATCTGAGGATTGTCCACCGTTGTGCAAGATCCTGCTAGTTAAAGCAGATGGTTAAGATGAACTGCAAGCTACCTAAAACAAAACAGAAAAACATTCAAATATATATGTCCATTTTAGCTTTAAAATTACAATGGCCAATTCTAATAAAAATACATTTTAAAAAATCTGTCTATCTATCAACTATCTATCTATCTATCTATCTATCTATCTATCTATCTATCTATCTATCTATCTATCGATAAATATATATAGGTAAATTAATGCCACATTTCATGATTTAAAATAAACGTTTTAAAGCTAGGCACATTTTTTTAAATCAGGCACTGAAATGATTCCTCAAAACTTGTCTTAGCCAATAGAATTACATTGGGGTCAAGGGGAGATAGGATTCTGCAGAAGGTCTTACACAACACCAGCCTATTGTTCTGTTTGTTTGTTATAGCAGCACTCTGCTAACTCTGCCACGGCTCAAATGCTGGTTAGGGTACAAAAAAACAACAAACTTCACATACATTTGAAAATGTGGGACTATAAAAATTCCACATTGTCTTTAAATGACACTTTTGTTTTACATATACAGTACATTAGATTCAGCAGTAATGCCACTACATTTAAAATACATCAAAAATAACACTGTGGAAACAAAATGAGGAGAACTCAAACTCTGGCTGTACCGCGCTTGCCTCATTACCTCAGAACGACACTGTGCTCCAAACCGCCCCCTCTCAAGACCCCCAAAGCCACAGGACACCCTCAACATTTACTGCGGTCACCACGACACAAAGACAAGACTGTAGCATTCAGTTAATATATCACAAGCAGTGCATGCCGAGATCTAAGCGATGTCTCCATATCTCGTCTCTCAGCAAGGCTCCCTGACTCAGGACTGTGACCACATTTATAAGCTGTTAGAATCACTGTCACATTTGATGGTTTTCTGCCTCACAGAGCACATGGGTTTACTATACATACATCTCAAAGACATCTTCACGCTCCGGTTTATTTGAAGTGGTAACTTATGGACTAAAGTGGGACAAAACTAAAATGACCTTTTAAGGTCACATGTGACATTTATTTAAGCTTTTAATACCATCAAATGCTGCAAAAGACTAACAAGTAAAAAATACACTCAGAAGTTGTTTGTATGTTAAACCGTAACCACAAATTCACCCAAAGTTTGACTGAAGTTTCAAAACAAGGCCTGAGAAGCACAAATCAAATAAACATGAAACAGAAGAAACGTATTGTTCTAAAAATGTAAAAAATTGTTGTTGATGTTCTTGTATCAGTTTGATGAACCATAAAGGAAATTCATAACAGAGGAAAATCCTAACAGAGGGAATTCATAACAGAGGGAAGACTGACTACAACACTGTGTGCTTAATATGCACCAAACAACATAAATGAGACATTTACGTGATAAAATCAGGTCACAGGCTGACAGCGAGATGAATGGTTAACCTGTCAAAGTACCTCAGAACCTCATCAGAAATCCACTAGATGTATTAATGGAACTGTGACATATAATGTTTAATTACCTCTAAAGAGCAGAAGAACTTAAAGACTGTCAGTCTGTTAATGAGCAAAATCTCTAATCCAGAATCTATTCTGAGTCACATCAGAATCTCATTACATGCTGAATAACTGCTGCAGGTTCAGCGTTTATGAGACAGAACATCTGACGGACATAAACCCACCAATACCTCAGATCAACACACCACCCGGAGTCCAGAACCAACAGAAGAACATTCAGGTTCATGTGTCTCAAAACTGATTAGCCAGCTAACGGTTTTAAGTAACAAAAGCAACAAAAGCAATAAAAAGGTTAAAATGTCAATTTTTTTAGATGAATATTAACATTTTAAAACTATTCCATTAACAATTTAAGAATAATGTTTTTAGGAAATATGGTATATAATGTTAAAACTACTTACATTCCTGCAACAACGCTTTTGATGAAAGTTCCCTGTTAGCTGGGGTAGAAATTCAGAACCAGTTAAATAAAAAACATTCAGCGTTCAAGATATCAGTAAGACTTCATCTGCGTTTCTCTCATAGACTGATTAAAACGTGTTTAATGTTGGGATCAGACTGAACTCTCGCTCTCTGTATGTCCTACATGATAAATATGCTTTTAATCTCGACAGTGAAGGCCAAGACTAATGGTAAATAATTAAACTCTATTCATCACACAATATATAAAAGTCCTGTGGCCCCTATTAATACTGTAACAGTTGGTTTGTGCCATTTTAGAGTTAAATGGTACCTGAGCAATTTTACTTGTTTCATGGACGTGAAAAAAGTAATTTGGGTTTGGAAAGGCGTTGGGATGAGTAAACGATGATGGAATTTTCATTTTTTGGGGTTAAACTATTCCTTTAACACATCAAGCTTAGAGAAAACGGTCTGTTTAACTCTGATGCATGACCTCCTGAGAAACCAGCTCAAAGCTGTGAAACTTATTCTATGAATATACAAGCTCTATATGAGAATGGATTGCGGTGCCTCTCTTGGTATTCATGGCTGTAGCGAGGGCTGATCTGCCTTCATCTGCTGCATTAGAGCCTGCCGCATCTCTCATAAATGTGGCTGAGGTGCAGCGAGGACCCCTCATGAATGCGTGAGTAGGCCCTGTTTTGCGCCCGACCAAAATAGCAAGTCAATCAATGGCGTGCCGGCGTGGTGAGGAGTTTCTTGTTAGTTCTGACCTTGAGATGGTAATGTCACTAAATCTGTGATGTGTCGGGGTGGTGGATGTGATTAAATATCACAGCAGTGGGAGTAAACATCACTTACTGGAAAATGAATGCGTTCACTCGCTGCACCTGCAGGGGAAGGCTAGCACACGCAACACTGGCATTACTGCCTATGGGGAAACTTGTGAAAACGCCAGCTGAGCATTAATACACACACAGAATTAATGCTCATGCATACGTTAAACATGGTGCATTTATTCACGCCTAAATTCTGTTTACGATGAGTTGGGTTTAAAAATGGTGTTTGTTTTCAATGCACCACACTGGAAAGGGAATAACACAAATGTACGGATGCCTGCACAAGAAATAAACAGAAATAAAGTCAGAAATATTTAAAACGATAATAAATCCAGATTATGTCCTTCTGCTTCTTGCAGAAAAAAAACAAAAACAACTGGAGCTGGAATTGGATATACGGCCACTATAAATGAATGCTGAGAATCAGCAGAGACTTTGGCAATTCAATATTATATCAATATCTGGTATACAAAATGATAATATTATGATTATTTTTGTTCAGTGTACAGTTACTGTAAACATGATCTTTAATTTTTTTTGCCATCTGTACTGGCTGAACAAAAGTATTGAACTGACGTCTATGATACGGTATGTTTTACATCTCACAGACGTTCTGAATGCTGGTAAATCCTAAGAAATATGTGCATGAAATATGTAAATAATTATGAAGCCGTGGCACTAAATATTGTTACACTGATTTTTGTTAGTGTTAGTGACTAGCAGAGCTAGTATAGATTAACTTCTGCCACTCCTGATATAAATATTGACATCACTGCTGGGAATGTGTTGTAAATGTTGCAAGTGACAAAAAATAAACGCTGTAGTCAACATACGGACCCATATGGCGATTTTCAACTTTTTTTTCCTCAGTCTCAGCTCTGAAGCTCACGTAAAAACGAGAGATATCATATCAAGGCGTTATGAATAAATGTCAGTTACATGATAAAATCCTTGTAACCAGATTAAACCTAATTTGGTACATCATTGCCCAACTAAAAAAACAAGCTCAGATACTGTATCTGTTCCCTCAGGCTCTGAAACAAAGAGCAGGTTATTTTCCCTCCAAAAGTCCTGAAGACCCTCATTTTACTGCCCAGATTTCTGTCAACACCAGCAAACATGGCAGCCAGCCACAGAAATCACTCAACACACCTGTCCCATCACCCTCCGGAATGTCATCTGCTCACCACCATAACAAGCAGCTATAATTAGCCTGGCGTTATTAAATATGTCCAACATTGAATACCTGGACAACAAAGGAAATCTAATAAGATGTGCAGGGTGTGTTTTTTCTTCTCTGACTCAGCAGCTGCTAGGAATAAATGAATGTGCGTATGGAGAGCGATGTCACAGGATATGAGACCACCACTAAGGCCTTTAGCAGCTCTGCAGGAAAGCAATCTGTGTGTGTCGGCTGAAGTGTACCGCAGACGCTGCACACACAGCGCTGTGTAGAAGACACACACCTTCTCTGTGGAACTGTGAAAAATGTTATGGTCTGATTTACTATATTTGTAATTTACTGGGGTTATAAATAGTGTTTATTTGCATAGCCAAGTGGTAGAACACAATGTTTAACACCTTAAATACACACACACACAGACACATATGCGCGCACGCACACACACACACACACACACACACACAGACAGACATAGACACATATATACATACATACATACAAACAAACACACACACACACACATAATTCAAACAATTACAAATAATACACACAATTCTTGCTCATGTCACAGCTAGTAGTTTAAATGGATTTTTTACAATACAGCTACAGGGAAAATATAAAAAAACGACACCATAAATTCAGAAAAAAACAGAAAGTCATTATTTTATATGCAGAAACAAACAACTGCTAAACAGTTATTTGTTGGCGTGGGATAATTAGCTAGTTTTGGCGTCATTATTCGTGGAGCGGTTGTGATGCGGTGGCAGTGTGGCGTTCCGTGTCGTGCCCTGTGACTTTAATTAAACGTGTTATAAGGAACTAACAGATTCGTGGGCCTCATTACGCTTGATTCAATAATAATTAAAATATCCATCTGCGAACATTAAATTGAAAATGCCCCATGCGTAACAGCGTTGAAGTGTAATGGAGAGAGCGTAACAGGGAGGAAAGAATTAGGAAACGGGTAGAAGACAAAATACAAGCTTTTCACACATCACTGCATTCTGATTATCGAATCCAATCGCTCGGTCTGGACAGGATCTCAGCACCTCAGATTTGTGGAGCGACTCTGACCGTCAGAAATGTGACTTCACTACAGATGCCGTGTGTGTGTGAGTGTGAACGCCTGGCTGCCCCCCCGATCCACTTCTGTCTGTTAATTAACTGTAATGTTGTAAACAAAAACCTGACTAGCTCCACAGCTAACAGTGAACGTCCCCAGATTGTTGGCTACTGTGCTTTTAAAGTTCTCTTAATGTTATCAAAGCGTTCTTGTTTTAATGTTCTTGTATTGAATGTTCTCTTAACGTTATATGTATCATGTGGAAAACGTTATTTTTAAGTAGCCAGTGGAACACAATATAAACATTACAGAATTAGAAAAGTTTGAATAGCAATCTTATGTTAATACAACATATAAAAATGGATGTTAGTTAATTTTTTGTTATTTAATGGAAACATTAGGGAAATGTTTTTACAACCTAACATTGTTAGCTGGGTCCTCACTGCCACAGGAGAGCCAATCTGTTAAAATAACCACCAGGAAGCCCCGCCTCTCTCACATCTCCTCACACCCCAATCAACACCGTCACCCGTGAGAACTGCAGCTGATGGAGTCGGGTGGAGTGGACTGATTAGAAGATAGCTTACACTTTTCACAGCTGGATGGTTCTCCGTCACCCCCGAGATAAAAGCTGTCAGGAGGCAACGTGCACACACAGATACACACACACACACACACACACACACTGACACACACACATACACACACACACACAAACACACACACTGACACACACACATACACACACACACACAAACACACACACATACACACACACATACACGCACACATACACGCACACACACACGCACATACACACACACTGACACACGCACATACACACACACTGACACACACACATACACACACGCACAAACACAGACACACACATACACGCACACACACATACACGCACACACACATACACGCACACACACACACACACACAGACATGCACAAACACAGACACACACACGCACGCACACACACACATACACGCACACACATGCACACACACACACGCACACACAGAGATACACACAGACCTTCATATATCTCAGGCCTGAAAGCCTCTAATGAATGAAACGTTCTCCTCTCTCAGGAGAACTCTGATAAATAACGATCCTCTCGGTTTTGAGGAGGATCTCCTCAGGGTTTCACACCTTGTCGTCAGGCATTTCAATAGCAATCAGTTTGACTTCTGAAGCTGTTTATCTTAGCAGCTACACTGCAGGTCCTGTGGACGGTTTCACAGATATGGGGGCTGCTTAGAAAAGTTGTTTACGAGAAAGTGTGCATCAACACAAGCCTAAACAAACCAGAGAGGGAGGACAGATTTGTAGTGTGACGCTAACTTAAACTAGCTCCAAATCTACAGCTATTTTACAGCAAATATCAGGTACCAACAGATAACCAGCTAAAATATATAAGGTTTTAAGAACATTTTGGTCTGTTTCTGAGAACTTTAAAAATGTCCCCTGTGAGTTTACAGTTGTTTATTTTTCTAGATCACAGGATATAGTGTCAATCAATATAAACAGATATAATAAAAAATCCATGAAACTGAAAATAGCCTCTTCTAATAATCCACAAGAAATCTCTCTGGCATGCAGAATTAAGCTCCTGTCATGTCATAATCAAACACAAAGGAGAGAAAGTCTCTTGTTTTATTTGAGAATATGAAGCCCACACTAGGTAGCGTCTAATTAATATCCAGTCATTGTGAAAATCTCGTCTCCCACAGAGCCACTGAGACCAACATCTGTTTAATCAACTATTTCCACTGACATCTTTTTGGCTGTCAATTCCGGTCTCGCACCAAAATACAAACTATTGAAATTCACCAGATGAAGCAGAATTTTCCCCCCTTTGAGAACCCTGCAAAAGTTGCCACAACATATCAAACTCATTCGAACGTATAAAGGTTAATAAAGTCCATCGAGAGACTTTCTGATTCTCAAACTTTTGTTGCATGCAGGCCTTGTGTCTGTTATTTTCTTTACGCTGAAATTCCTCAAAAAGCAAAAAGACATCGCAGGCGACTCCCTGAGGCTAGTAATCAGTTAGCCATGCCCCTCATGCCTGCTGCATACTTTATTTCCCCTCCAGGCCTCTTCATCAGCCTTGATTAGACCGCTGGAGGAAAATGTCACATTTTACATACCTCCATATTTCAGCCCGACTGCGGCTGCCGGACCGTTGGGGGTGAAATATAGAGGGATGCACCAATACCTGCTCGTCCCAGTTTGCCATGTCACAGATCCTTTACTATCAGAGCAAGGAGGGGTTTGGAAACTACAGATGTGCTCTTTGTTAACATGTGCAGGAAAACGAAGGCTATCTAATTGGAGCTAATTAGCTTGTGTTTCTGAATCAGATAAATAGCAAAGACAACGTCAAGTGACACCGTGACCTTTTTAAAGCTTCAGTCTAATTAACCTTTTAGATGCATGCAGGTGTTTTATTTGGGGCGAAAGGGAACAAACATAGACACAAAAGTTGGGGGGGATCGTTTTTGACGCTCCGTTACAAACTCCAGTAGATGGTATGTTGCCTTTACAGCTGCTTGGGAAAGCGGAGATATTAAAACTATAAACACCGAGCGTTTGGAGATAAACCGCCCCGCAGTCGAGTAATTTTACATCATCATTCAAATCTGAAGCTCATTACCACAGCTCTCATCTCCAAGCATATGGCTTATGGGAAACAAAACCTGCAGGCTATGCCTCGTGTTTTTCTGATTAAGTTTGCCGCAATGTAGTGCGAGTAAAATGATGAAATTAAAAAAAAAGTTAAAATTTTCCTCGTTATAGTTATTTGCGCATTTCAATATCTCTTGCAAGCATAAGCAAAGAAACGCCGCCACATCCCAGTAAAAAAAAAAAACATTAAAATTCGATCAGCAGAAAAGAGGGACGCAGAATAAAACAGAGTTTATATGGATCGACCCATAAAGGTTTCAGTACCGTCAAGCTTTTATTACAGTTTGCGGCGTTACGAGCTGCTGTACACACCTGCTGTAAAAACTGTACACTACTCAACAATTCAAGAAATGAAGCTGCTGTCACTTACAGCGCGACGATAATTTATGAGCGAAACGGGCAGCAGGCCGGAGGAAACGCCGGCGCATGATCTCATACCTGTGGAAGAACATTAATGAATCATTCTGGGAGCTGAATCTCTGAAAGCGAGTGAGGAAGGGTTTTACATGCATTTAAATACATAAATAATGAATCAACCATCCCAGCTGTTTTAAGTGCTGATAAAAATTATCCTATAAGGAATCTGGATTGTTTATTATATATTTTGCGTGTCACCATCTGTTTTACAACAGGCTGAAGAGTCGGAACATGATTGGACATGATCTGTAATGCCTATAGGAAAATCCTGTATCCATTAGCATTCCCATCTCTGTGGCTCGGCTCATTAATTTTTTCCATAAAGACGGAAAACAACATGAACAAAAACAACATGGAAGAGTGTTAGGACATGATCCCAAACCAGTCAGTGCCAAAGAGAATCATAAATACACAAACTTTGATTTAAAGAAATATAATAAGAATAAAAATGAAAAGTACAAAACTGTAAACTATTCTAATGAGGGAACAAATTATAATTCTAAAGAGCAAAATGGGAGAAAAATGGAAAATATTAAATTAATTTGTTGTTGATTATATGAACAAAAACTATATTTTCAATTTATTGCAAGAGTTAAAAAGATTAAATAAATAAATCTGATCAGTTACCAACCTCAAAGCTCACGGCAGGTCTGTTTGAGTTTGTTAAACTCACCTTCCCTGCAAAAAAACTACAATCATTTTCCATGAATGAACTCAAAGAAACTTCATAAATCATCACTAGAAGTTATTTTGTTCACGTCAATGCTGTAAAAATCCATCAATTCTTTTATTAATGACTTCATGCACCTTCATTATTAATCGTGTCTCTCAAAACGCATAGATTGAGCTTCATGTAAATGAGGTGGCATCAAAACTGCTGAAGGTAATTATGTTACCATTGATTCTTCATTGCATTAGATCTTATATCTGCACTGGCCCTTCATTCATTCATTCATTCATTCATTCATTCATTCATTCATTCATGCTTACTCAGTCACGCTCCGCTAACATCCTGCCTTTATGCTAAATAAAGCAGTGAACAGTCATCACCTGTGATTGCTTCAACGTTAGATTCGTAAGGTGGTCTGCGGCCCCCCGTTTAGCAGCGTAGCATCGGCCCTGATCCACTACAACCACTTAAAAGATATAATCCAGTCAAGACTGACATTTGCAAAGATGCGAAGCCCTTCTCTTGACCTGGATGAGGGGTTAACAGAACAAGATGGAGGTTGCTGTCGCCCAGCCATCTTTTCTGTTCCTGTACAAAGTGTTTAGCTGAAGTGTGTTACTCCTTTCAAAGTTTTTCTTCTACTCCAGTTTAATATGCAGAGTTTAGCTGTAAGCCATAACTAGCCTGAAAAATGTGAACGTGTGACGCTAACGTGATGCTGCTGGACTATTAACCAATTAACTACTTGTGGCTTTAAGATGAGAAGTCATCTTGTGCTGCGATTATCAAACCGCCTCGTCTGGTAAAATGACGGCCATAAACGCTGCTCAGAACTTTATTCCTGTCCAAAATGACGGGAGACCCGGGGTTTGTTTAATGCTTATTATCCTAATGACACAGCGCGGCAAAACCCCAGGATCTCTGTGGTCTCAGTCCTATGTGAACCAGACCCCTTATTTTCTAATAAGAACAACACAAATGTAAAAGAAAAAATGCTCGCTGCGTTTTATGTCAATTGCCTTCTGGAAATGTGTTTAATAGACTCTTTAGATAGGGTGATTTTGTACTTTAAAGGAAAAAGTCATTTAATAACTCACATCAATGTCATGCAATGAGCGAAACAGAAAAAAATCAATGCAAACTCTGATGATGATTATGATGTTTGGCTAAATGCAGTTATTTTCCTTGTGAAGGTCAGGATGAAGTGAATATTATGAGTTTTGGAAAAAAATGGACCAGACTGGAGATGGGAACAGCTACCAGATGGTGTTGTCCCTGACATGAGTGACTGTCTGTTTATCCAGGGATGGAATGGAGAAGAACGTGGCGTGCTAATGAAGATAAGGGACCTGTCCACCTAAAGTTTCTCCAGGCTTTTATTAAGCTCCTACTGAGACAAACCACCTCCCTCTGGATTCAACACCACAGCTCTGTGAGATCCCCACTGCTGGCCTGTTACACATACATGCATCGCTGCCTCTGTAAGACTCAACTGAGAAACTGCATAAACCCTCCAATGATCATATTCTCAGTTCCTCCATAGATGCCACAGGCTAAACGAAAATATACACTACTAATAAAAAACAAACAATAAGAAAGTTTTCCATTAAATAATGACAACATCAAAAATGTCATTTTCAAAGTTCTAGGAATGTCAAAACATTAAAGTTACTGCTTAGTTTTTAAACGTTCCACTAAACGTTCCACTTTTTAATATTTTTAAAAAATTAAAAATAATGTTTTGTAAAAACAATATTATGAAACTTTTTTGCTAGTGTTAAAATATATTCTGCTTGCATCACCGCAGGAACTTTTTTAATAACTTTGTGAGAACCTTTAGAGAATGTTCTGAGAATGTTTCCTGTTGGCTTGCTAACACAGTGATAAAAACTGCTGCTTCAGCTACACAGCTGAGCCTCTCAGATGCTCTAATGTTCTTCTACGTTCCCTTTTTAGTTTCACAACTGTTATCAACCGTCTCTAGTTAATGTTACAAAAACGCTTTTCTCCTTCCCTATGTTCTCATTGTCCTAAAGTACCTCACAGTATGTGTTCTGCATTAATGCCTCTTGACTCTTGCAAATATTGACAGAGTGCTACAGCAGCGCCCCTCCCATCCGAGCACAGCAGACAGTTTTATTATCTCAACTCATTTTGCGATCTGTATCCATCAATCTCTTCATTCTACCACAGCCCCACCCATCTGAGCAACTACTGCTAACACTGCGAATCAGCAGAGGCCCTTGTGGCGGGAGTGTTGTATCCAGCCAGCCAATGGAGACGCAGGTCAGCGTAAATCATCGGTTCTCAGCGCCTCCGAGCATTTTGTGGCTGTGTGGGTGCGTGGAAAATGCACTTCACCAGAGCCGCAGTCGCTCGTATTCCCCAGACTGGAGCGCTGATGGCGGTTAGCTCTGCTGATGTCCTCAGACCAGGACGCGGTCACACGTGGCTCCGGCGGCTCTCCGGGGGAACGTGCCGGATCGTGGTGGCGTGTAACTGGGGTTACGAGAGACAGTAGTCACCACAAGTGCTGAATTTTCATTACGCACCAAGTTCAAACTCTCCCACACAAACACAGGATTTTTACTTTGCAGACAACATCTCATAGACATCATCACCAGATAAAACTCCACACTAATCCTGATCTCCACGCAAACTACTTATTATTATCAGACATTAAGTCCAAAATTAGACATGAAGACATCATTTGACTACCAGTGACCTGAAAAATTGTACTTATGTTCCTTTAAAATCTTAAATCTTAAAGCTGCAATCCAAAACTCTAACACAAAATTGCAGGTACTTGCAAGATATTTTTTTTAATGTGGACGACAAGTTTAAATTTAAACCACAAGCTACAAACACTGCACCATATATAATACCTACATATATAACAGACAGACATTTTACCATAAATAATATACATTATTATAAACGTACTGTTGTGAATCAGAGTAAGCTTAGGAGATCTTGTTAAACATTAATAACTGATTTTTGCTTTTAACAAATAAAGTTAATTGGATTGCAGTTTTAATTCACCAATCATCTTAAATCTGCTGCCGTTTGAGTCAAAGTCAGCATTTTGTTTTCCAATAAAGGCTGAAGGCTGCAAACATCTCCATCATCTACACGCTCCATCATCAGTACATTCACTCCAGTTCTTCTCCAGCCTGAACAGAGAAGATCTTTCATCTCTTGCTTCTAGTCCAAAAAGCGTTAAACCACGTTCTGGAGGTTAAACATCTTGTGTCTTGGCTCAGAGAACTCGTCACATCTGAAGATGAAGACCATCCTTCACTCAGCTTTATGGAGCAAACACAGGTGTCATGCTAAACTAATGTACGCTAAGCTATCTCTTCCAGTACATCATCACTCATCTCAATCTGCCCGAGTGTTTGTTGGCAAGCGACAAGAGCATCAATGCTAACCTCCTAACCTCTCCTGTAGCTAGCACACCTGTCTGAAGGGAGCTAAAGAAAAAAATTAGGCATTTTAATTGTAGTAGCTGCTGGAATTTAACATATGGTACATGAAAACACAGGCATGAAAATAACCACCGCGTTACAGTAATGATTAGATCTATATTTGTATTAAAAAACGCTGTACTTAAAAACTGAGTTCTGCCTGATGTAGAAGACTTAAAACTACACACAAAATGGTTGAGGTGAATTTGTTTTAAACACTATAAAATATTTTACAGCTTTTTAATGCTGAAAATTGTGACAACACATGCCATGCAGTGTGACAACTTACCCCACTATTGAGGCATGTTGTCACAAAATTGTCAATGTGTTTAAAAAACTGTATTCTTTTCCCTGTGAAGTGAATGATGAATAATTATTCTGTAGCCATGATCTTAAATTACAGTTACAGAAAAATGACATTCAGCAATAAACTCGCCTCATTCTCTTTATAATGAAACCGTTCCAACTATGTGCTCTAAAATAAAAAGATGAAGAGAAGCAGAAGTGAAGGTTCTCATACTTGCATTTCAGCACCGCATTGCTTTCAGAATTCCTGCTGTCTGGAAATATGTTCACAGGTTCCTATCACTGCAGATAATCAGGGGGAATTTGTCTGCGCTGCACATGTGGGCCACAGCACATGTTCGGGGGTCTTTCTGCCTGAGGGGATGTCTTTGCCTCTCAAGAACAAGGATTAGCTGGAGAGCTCATCCAATTCCTATCTTCTGTTACTCCTGTTTATATTTTCTTCTGCCTTTAGTCTTACTGCAATTCTCCAGAGCTCCACCAGGGGAGGTGTTTTATTCTAGAAACATCTGCTTTTTTCTTTTCTTGGTGTTTGCTAATGAGTTTAGCACTAATATACCAGGCAAGTGATCTGGAACATTTGCTATAAATCAGGTTCAGAGGGGACAGTGGCACAGGCTATAAAAACGATGGAATTTAATAATTTCCCCGTATGCAATTTATGGCACATGTGAGCGTATAGCGACGCGGCCGTGCATAACGGCAGACCTCATCGGACAGAGTCGAGTCAATCACGGGGGCCGGGTTTTCATAGAGCATCGACAATAATCTGTAGCAGCTGTCCAAACACGTCAGGCTGAACCCGACCTGCTTTAGAGAAAAAACAGAGCCCTGTTTCACGTCAATATATGAATTATTGAATAAATAAATAGGAGGGCGAAACTAAATGTGTGGAACATGCGAGTACGAGAGCAAGCGCTGTAAAGCTAACGCTGAGGCAACGAAATGCAAAACAAAGATGTACAGCCTTATTACAGCCTTCTCCTGTTTTACTTAAAGGTACTGGAGGCAATTTCAGCCGGTCCAGCAATAACAAGCTATTTTTAAACATAAGATCCCTCCCTTCAGAGAGCTCTCCAAAGCCACGCCCCCTCCAAAAACATGCAGAGGTATGTAAACAGTTTGACAGACGAGAAGGACATCCTAGCATCTGCACAAACATTTAATGGTCCTGCACCTTCAACAGATGTTATATAAACGTATTTAGAACACTTCACTTATTAAGTTACCAAGAGACTTTCAACCAGCCTAACAAAACTTTTCTGAAAAAAACTCCAACAAAGCCTGCAAGATCTTCTGAGATTTGCTTGGGAAATAAGTACATACCTCACGCTCCTCACTCTAAATCAGGAGCGTCTACGTGGGCTGAAGCTGTGATCGTATGCGCACACCATAAAATAATGGAGAATAAATAGAACTGATAATTAGCATTTAACTCTTAGTCACTTGTGACACAGATGCACATTTACACCAGTCCGAAGTGGATTCATATTATTACTGCAATAGAATCTTAACTGCTGGATTCTACCCCTGTAATGATGGTGAATGCGGCCCGATTCATCCTCACTGTGAGATTAAAGTAGTTCATCAAATGCTGGAGTTAGCAATTTGTCCCACAAAGACGGTTTCATCATGGCTAATTGTGTGAGATTCTCAGTGGGGCCGTGCTGGTCTGGCAGAGAGACCTGATTGGTTGGTCTTTTGTACGGCTCTTCTGGCTGTGGCCACCATGGATTAAAGTAGATCCATAACTCATCTGCACCAGATGGTGGAGATAGGACCAGCAGCTGGAACAGAGTGTGATCAGACTTCACGTCTACCCAGACCAAAGCTGCTGGTCTTCAGCCAGCTTCATTAAAGCCTGAGTTTGCCTGGTCATTTACTGAGCTGAGGAACAGCCTGAATATACCTGCTCCACAGAACAAATGAGTTGTGCTGCTGCAGATGTTTCTGTGCAGTACTGTACACGTGGACCTTTGGAGAACATATCTTTGTTATGGTCCACCAAAAAATAAACAAACAAGATAAATTTCCTTGGACAACTTTCTTGGAAAAAATAACTACAAACACATCCAACAGCAGTTGGTTTCAATATCTGATACTGTTGCTAAACTGTATGTAAAAGAACAACTCATCAAATATGCCAGTTAGTCTGTTTAACTCTCAGTTACTGACCTACTAAAACCCACATGTGAACCAAAAATTGCCTATTTTTACCCCTTTTTATCTTCAGCGATCAAAACAGCCACCCGCTCAGCTATCCATCCATTTGTTCATCCATCCATCCTAACACTGCGATTATGTCACTCTGTATCTAATGAATACAATCTTCAGTTGTAAAATGTGTTGTTTTGAATACTTCAAATATGCCACAAGCAAAGTCTGTCTTTAATAAAGTTTGTATTGAAGTCGTGACTGCTCACCACAGATCTTAAGTTATATTCTTTCACCAGCTTCAGGGAGTTTTTGTAGCAGGATTCGAGGTCGTCTCTTTGGGACTGGCCCACATTTCCTCTGGCAATCGGGCCAACAGTATGGATCACATCTGGAAGAGAAACAAAAGAAAGAGAAAGCAGTTTATTCTATACGCTGTCAAAAATGGCAAGAAAGTCTGTTATCATAAATCCTAATGTAAATATGTTCCCCGGTACGTGACATGCATTTTCAATTAAAAGTGTGACACTGCTTAACACCACAACAAATCCCAGACGACACGCAGAAACAAAACAAAGCTTCTTGTCACATCTTCAAAGGCAAGAATGACAAACAGAACCGTTTCAAAACCTTCACTCGCTGCTGAGGATCATGGGAAAGCCGCCACACATTTACAATCCTGCCGGGCACAAAACGGCTTTTTGTCCTCAGACGTTATCATGGAAGGAAAACAAGAAACAACCAACAATGACAAAAACCAACAATGGAACAAAAGGGCTGATTTGAACAAGCCAAAAACTGTCCAAAATCAAGAGCGTTTATTCAGTTAACGAAATGGCAGAGGAGATAGAAAATCAATTACTTGATTCTTTTATCCTATCTATTCATAAATTCATATCTGCACGCAGCCGCCCTCTTTGCGCCTTTGCATAGTAATGCGGCGGTTGTCACTCAGCGACGGGGCCGGTCTGAGGCGGGGGAAAGCAGACTGCTTTAATTAAATCACTGGGGTGATGACAGGGGAGTTCGGGAAGTTGAGCGCGAGTCTGAAAGAGAAATAATGTAGACCTTCCTGTCCGACTCCGCCAGGCCCTTAAGGTGGGCGGCAGCGGGCAATTAATAACAATAAAACAGCAATTTAGCTGGGCCTGTTCAAACTGCCTTCGCAGGAGCTGTTGCTGCTTTTAAAATCAGCATTTCACAGCAGACAGTCAAGCAGCTGAATTTATTTACCATGTATCATCTGTATGTTGACAAAAGGCCGCAGGATATCACAGGCATTACTGCTGGTGACAAAACTGTTTGTTTTGTTTGCAGGTGCCGTTGCTAAACCAATTATGTTCGTCACAGTGGTGGTTAAACGTTAGTTAGTTATTAGAAATTAGAAATAAAAACATGACAATAAAAACACATTAAATAACACACAACAATCAACATTCTAGCCACATATTATTTTACTTCTTTCGTACAGAAAAACAGTTTTATTATAAACTTTGCTTTGCACAAAATTAACATAATGGCACAAATATATAAATCTCTCTTTCCTGAACGTGTCTGTTCAACTGAAGTCTGTGTACAGAAAGAAACTGGAATGAGGAGTGTTTGTTTGCATTATTTAGCACAAGATTTCTATCTTTAGTGGTTCAGCAAATGAGAGCCGTGTATGTGTGAGAATGTGTGTGTTTGAGTGTGTGTGTGTGTGTGTGTGTGTAGGGGTAGCTAAGTGCTTTTCTCATTACATAACTCTTATGAATCAATGCTCTGTTAATTATTGATATGTTATCACCATTTTTTTCAGCTCGAACCACGAGTGACGTTCTGGGTTTCTGCTAAACACAGATATCAAACATCATCAGATGCTGTATCACAGGTGTGTTGTTAGCAGACACACAGCTTATGTTTATTCTGATTTAAATGAAATCCATCACTCAAGGCCAATCGCTCTCCAGTCATGAATGCAAAAACTCTTACTTTACGCTCTGATAAAGATTGATTAGCCATGTGTCATTAATTTGACATTTCCCACATGAAATCACCAAATGTTAAACTTCTACTACATATTAAAAGGCCAGAAAAGGAAGTTCAGATTACATGTAGATGCATCATTGATCATATTGCATCACACAGACGTACCACCGATTACAGCCCTTATAACATGTATAAAAATCACCACGAAATCATATACATGTACTATTCATACATCTTATGAAATATTACAGTAGTTATTTTAAATAGTTTATCTTTTTTATTATTTTAATTTGTCCTCATAATCTTAAAAGAGAATCATAAATGTTCTTCTCTGATGGCAACAATCTGACAGTTTGGGGCGGAGCCAGATCTGTTAACTCCTCCCCCTAACTTTCAGTCAAAATGTCAGTCAGCTATAACCTTTAAAAACCTGCTTTCTATAGCCAATCAATTTCAAATGGAAAAACAAGCCAGACCCTCCTTTTATCGTTGAATCCTGTCAGAACACAAAGATGGTTGCAGACTTACAATAAAATACTCAACAATAAGACCAAAACGCTCCAGTGATCATCTACACAGTCACTTTTAAAAACAGCAAAGTGTGTGTGTGTGTGTGTGTGTGTTAGACTGTTAGTATGGCCCTTTAATGAGGCTGTAACTATGAAATATCATCTCTCTCCAGACCAGCAGGACTGAACCCAGCTAGCATGATGGGACCATAATGTTGCCTGCGTCCAGTTGTTTTCCATGCATAATACATGAACCTCCGGCCCACTAGAGTAACAACCCTTCAATTAGAGGATGGGAGACTTGAACGATCCTTTTATAAATTCATGAAACTCAAGCTATGCCCGTGTAGCGTGTAGCGTGTAGCGTGTAACGTATAACGCGAGTGCTTGATAGCAACACACATACAACATATACTTAAAGGGCACTTACATGCAAAACTTTGTTTCTGACAATCAAGGTCTTCAGACTGGAACTGGAAAATCAAATGAAGCATTGACTTAAGATGAACAAGCAAAAAACACGCTGCAAGTATTAATATAGCATTAGTGTGCATCAGCCTGTCATGTAAAATAAGACACAACCAGTTAAAGACTATATAATATACACACACACATAAATATATATATATATATATATGTCTCTCTCTGGGTCTCTGTAAATATGTGTGTGTGTGTGTATGTTGATGTGTTGTTCTTGTTGGTTTGTCAATAGTGAGACAAAAACACGAGTAAACAATCGTTGCTTTTACGCATGGATAAGGTATGTTGACAAACATCATCATTATTCTGTCTCAACCAACAGCAGAATAAATGAATGCAGATGTGTCACACGCCATTGATGCATTTGTAGACTTTTAGGACGGTCTATTCTTATTCTGTGCATTCACTTAACAACAAACAGCACCCAGGAGACTACGGATGTTTGGAAAAGACATTACAAACAACCGCAACAGCCATGATTGACATGTGATGTTTCCATTCATCTCCACACAGATTTCCCCGCTAACAACCTCAGCTCTCATCATCTTCAGAAGTTATGTGTGCATACAAATGCAATTACATGAGAGTGAAGCAGGCCGGTCATTTTAACATCTTATGCACGATTACAAGAGTACAGAGTGTGTAACCACGGTTACAGGGCAGGTTAGTGTGTAAACTATTGCAGTATTTGAGTGTAAGAGAAATGGAGTGATCAGAAATACAGATGTGTGTGTGTGTGTGTGTGTGTTACTGCATTACAGGGACCCACAAGTAAAGCAACACCAGTGAACTTTGACCTTGTGGGGACATATTTAGTTTAAAAAGTCATACATAGTTAACTGTAAATGCTATTATTAATAACTGCACTGTATTTACTGTATATACTATAATACAGGGAGATAGAATACACAGTTTATACAGTATAAAAACAATCACATCCATAGAAAGTTCCTATTAAATATGAAAACCCAATGTGTGTGTGTGTGTGTGTGTGTTCAGGGTTACAGGCCGGTCATGGTCCGTGCTTTAAGTCAGTCCAGTCTGCCCTGGAGATAAACCGGCAATCATAAACCGTACCTGATGAGTTTCTACCCTCTTTTCCAAGCATTCCCATTTAACTTATCTCCCGTAATTTCCCACTTGCGGCAGCGAGGTGGTCGTATAATTCACCTTATAAAGATATTCACCAGCCCCACTGACCAGCACCGCAGCCCTGATGATGTGCAGAAAGAGCCATTATCCCAAACGGACCTCTATGATTGTTTTTTACTGTTCTGTTTGTCTCTGCGGTTGTGTTTCTGAGCACTGACCGCTGACTGACCCGGGAAGGTGTGTGTTGTGTAATGACCGCACTATCTCTGTCTCTTTAATGATGTGTTTACATGCAAGGCAATAATCTGATGTTTGCCTTTATTCTGCATAAATTCAGATTGAGCCATTAACCCGGTCATAAAACTGATTCAATTCATCTTTCTGTCTATACATGGAGCAAAACAAAACACTGATTAAAAGTAAATGCAACAAAAGCTCCTATAAAGCAGATTAATTTATATATTTACCATAAAATATAGTGAGTTTTTGTGTTGTTAATAACACAATAAAATTATAATCACAAATCTCCCTCATGTGCAAAAAAATCCAGGATAAAAATCCATTTTACACCTAGAAATGGTGAGTAAAAATAGTGTGTAAATGTAAAAACAAACATTAATTACATGCATTAATGCATACAGGAACATTAATGTTCCTATAGCTCAACTGATGAAGTACTGTGTTAGCAACACAACGGTCATGGGTTCAAATCCCAGGGAACACAAATAATGATAAATAATGTATATGTTGAATTAAAGCATCTGCTGAAAGCATTCATGTACATGCAAACACCTTTGCACCAAAGTTCAGACTGTCTTGCTTTTCTCATTGTCAACACGTCAGGATAACACGGATTTACATTTAACACTCTGATTTCAAACACAAATGTACGAGTCTAATCATAAAATGCTGTTTACATTGTGATTTGTAGTTTAGCATACAGTCAATGGTCTGATTATTGACGCTAATGATCCTTAATGCATGTTGCACATCTGTGGTGAGCTGTGTTCTATTCATGTGTCAGCCACAAATCGATGCTCGCTGAAAATGCAACGTGTATCGCAGAGCCATGCATATTAAAACCGAGGAACACAAAAGTGCATGCGACTATTGTTCAGGCTCCTGTCTCTGGGCATTAGCTGTAAATGTAAAATAAACGCCATTGTTTGGCTTGGACTGAAGCGCTCAAACAGCCGCTACAGCTTAATCATGCAAATGAACACAGCGTCGCCTATAACATCTTTTGTGTGAGGAAGATGAAGCTCTTTTTTCTCTGCTCTGTTATTATATGCTGCTCTTTTAGCGTGCAGAATTTCATTTGCATAGATTTTGACACACGCACGCGCACAAACTAGCTGTGATAAATAAATAATCGGAAGTTGGCACAAAAAACCTCACTGTCATTTCAACTAGTCAGTTAAAGGGACAGTTCACTCAAAAATGCAAATTCTTCCATCATTTACTCACCCACATGTCATTTCAAAGCTGCAGGACTATTTTTTGCTCCTGAGGAACACAAAAGAAGATATTTTAAAGCACGTTGGTAACCAAACAACAGTGACAGCCATTGACTTTCACTGTATTGACACAAAACCACTCAGACATTTCTCAAAATATCTTCTTTTGTGTTCCACACAATAAAAGTCACACAGATTTGAAATGACACAGTAAGTAAATTAGTGGGAAAAAAAATTGTTTTTCATTTTTGGATGAACTATCCCTTTAAGTAAAATAAAAAATGTGGAATATTTCTGCTAATACGGCTGACGAGGATTCTTTTCTTGGAGAAAGGAGAAGAGATAAGACAGCGGTAAAAGGGAAGTTCGCTGGGTGTGGTGAATAATCACCCTCAGGAATATGTGTCTGCCCGACACCTCAGCTCAATCAAAGCGAATAATGCATACAATCACCTCACAATGAGCCTGTCAAGGGCACTTAAATAACAGAAAGGGCCTGAGAAGGGCGTCTCGTATGGGCTCTGAATATGGATGCCTTTCTGCTCGCTTTACTTGACTGAACTCTTAGGCATTCGTTTTGTTTGACGCCTCGTTCTAATCAAGCGAGCAGAGAGACTGTTTTAAATGCGGCCGTCGGCGTGAGGGCAGAGGCGGGACGACAGAACTTCACTCTTATTTCAACGGACGCCAACCGGCGCCCATGGGCTACTGTCAACAGACATTAAAAATGAAATGCAGCGTCTCTCCGTGCCGTTCTCTGAGGGCCGGTTTCCTCAATGGAAACTCTGAGGGCCGGTGCAGGGAGTGCCAAAAAGATACGCTTTCAACATGATACCAATGCGTTTGGTTTAGCTTCAGGCATTAAATCTGCTTTAAACACCTATGTTAGCGCTGCAGTCTGAATTAAACCTGAACCAGATGTTTCTCCTAATGCTCCTGATGATAATACGATCCACCCGGGCACCCTAAAAACAGCCTGAGAGCAATTTAACAGGCATGGATCGGACCCTTTCATGTGTGAACAGACCCAAAATGAATACTAAAGCAAAGTAATGTAGGAGAGTGAAAAGAAAAACAGAGGGACAGGTGAAGACGAGTGTGAGAACTTTTGTCTGTGTCTTTGATGGGCCACGTTAATGAAGCTCTGCAATGTTAGAAAAAACCTAGTTCCCACGTTTCCACCGCTACGGCGGCGCTCCGAGACACGCCGCGCCTGCAGCATGCGACAGGTATGGCAGCTGGTGCCTGGATTGATCGTGAGGTACATCAAACGTCACCTTCAAACAGACGGCTTCAGGGAGACTAGAGTAGCTTCTGTTCTTACAGCCCCTCCGCGCAACAAGATGAACCACCAAAGGGACACACACTTCAAAGAGCCCTTATTTAAATGTGTGACGCTACACAGTCTATTATTGCTACATCTATACTTTCCCACACAAATATTTTTTATGTGATGAAACCATGTCAAGCATAACAGATAAAGATCAGATTCTACAAGCTCCTCAGATCAGTTTTTACTTCTGCACTTGTTTTGGCATTTAAATAGTTCTCTTAAATATTGTGAAAGAGAACTATAACATAATATATAATGTAATATAATAATATAATATAATATTAAAAACTTACATGCAAATTGTACATACATTTAGTCCCCATAACATAGTGAATACCAGGACCAGCACACACATGCACACACACGCACACCCACCCACACATTTGCACACACAAACACATGCATACACACAAACATATGCACACACAAACACATGCATACACACAAACATATGCACACACAAACACATGCATACACACAAACAGATGCACACACAAACAGATGCATACACACAAACACACACCCACACAAACATATGCACACACAAACACATGCATACACACAAACATATGCACACACAAACACATGCATACACACAAACACACACCCACACAAACATACGCTCACTCACACACACACAAACACATGCCCACACAAACACACACACACACACAGTGTATTGTGTGTGTGTGTGTTTGCAAATTCTATCCAACTGAATGAAACCAATTTCAATGACTAATATACAGTATAATAAATTTTAATACTTATATTTAAACAACTTGTTCCATCAAACCCACATTGTTGAGTTGGACTTTTACCTGCAAGGACAAAACTGTAGTTCTCTAAGAAAACAATGTCAGGCATCATTAGGTCTCTAAACAGGCGGTGTGAGGCTGAGATGACTCAATCAGCTACACAAAGATAGTGTCACTTCTTTAAAAACTGCCTGTAGCCGTGACAACAACTGTACGCTGTATGTACATCTGTATTAAACCTCCTGCTTATATATACACTGAAGGAAAAAGACCACCCTTTGTCCCAATGCAAGCCCAGAACCTTTAAAGCTACACCTGTTGTAATGCAGTTAGTTGGGCCCAGCACAGAATGAGGCGCTGTGTTTGTTTTGGTGACCTCTGTGACTCTCGTCTGATGACAGTTGTGGTTGGGGACTCCAGCCCTCATGAACTGAAGCGCACTGCTGAGAAAGTGGAGAGTAATTAAGATACCAGAGCAGAAGATTAAACACTGTCAGGACAGACCCGCACTCCCAGAATCCACAATCCAGACTGCAGACGCTTCTGAAACTCAAACATCTACAGAAGGTGACAGTGATGTAACGATGAGAAACAACAGATACATTGATTTAACTTCCAGCCGTCTAGAACAAAGGATTTGCAGAGTCGTATCCATTAGATGCAAACGATCAGCTTCGAAAACAAAACTCTACGACGTTAAATCAATTTATATTCATAAAATTCACTGATGGAGATGCAGCAGATTTTAACAAGCGTATCGATCGTTGAAAGAGGCGATCGCGGTGCACTTTGCACTCCATTTCTTTCCGTTTGTACCCAGGAGAGATGAAAGACAGAAGTTTCGTTTTTGCTGCAGAACAAAGATCAACTTTGTTAAACTCCAACCTGCAAATTCACGTACCGTCACTTACTAACCTCTCAGTTCATTACAAAGAACACAAATGCAAAGTCGCATGCCTACGGTGCAAAACTAATGCAACAAAATGTTGTTATTTGGTTCATATAACAAGGAACGAGCGAGCTGTCCAAATCTACAAAACGATAAGGTCAAAATTCTTAAAGCTTAAAGAGGTTTTAAAAACCAGTTTCTCAAGCTGGAGACATTCACACACATTTTAACTCCATTTAGTGCCACTTTACCAGCAACCAAACTTCTTACGTTTAAAACTATCATTGTTTTTAAAGAGGCACCTGTTCCTTCCTGGCGAAGCGTTTAAAGCTCAGTTAATTTGAGAGAGAAATGAGCCTTAGATGATGGATTGGAAAGAGAAAATTAGATCTATTAGAATTCAGAGGAACTAGCAGACAATAATCAAAGTACTTTCATCTTATTTGGTGCAATTATCTTTGCACTTAAGAATCAACAAAGCACATAATAACTTACAGCCCATTACAGAATCCAGTGTGAAACTGAATTTCAATGTAAATTGTGGGACGCAGTCAGCCGTCAAAGCAAGTAAAGGGTTAACGGAGGTGCGGCTAACATGCTGACTGGATTGTTGGATATGAGCACACGCTTTACTTGACCAAATTTGAATCTGTTTTTCTGTTCAACCATTTTGGCACCACAAAGAGAAACTCAACAAAAATCAAAACGATTCCTGGGGACTGATAGACTGCAACATGCACTGATAAAATGCCTTTCCTTTGGATAAATGCACATCACTGCACGTACTCACTGCACATACATGTACTCACTGCACGTACTCACTGCACATACATGTACTCACTGCACGTACTCACTGCACATACATGTACTCACTGCACATACTCACTGCACGTACTCACTGCACATACTCACTGCACATACACGTACTCACTGCACATACACGTACTCACTGCATGCACTCACTGCACATACATGTACTCACTGCACATACATGTACTCACTGCACATACACGTACTCACTGCATGCACTCACTGCACATACATGCACTCACTGCACATACATGTACTCACTGCACATACATGTACTCACTGCATGCACTCACTGCACATACATGTACTCACTGCACATACATGTACTCACTGCACGTACTCACTGCACTCACTTACTGCACATACTCACTGCACGCATTCACTACATGTACTCACTTCATGCACTGCAGATACAACCCCAACTGCTCCAGAAAAAAAAACACAAACCAACATTTGAGACAAAGTTAAACAGCTTCAATAATTTATAGTCAAATTTACATTCTGATGTTACGTTTCCAGGAAATAGCAGGTAATTTCCTCAGATATAAGGAACTTCATTTCTGTTGTGTGTTTAATTCACCGCTTCTGCTCTCTGTTGTTCTGGTCCGCACAGGTTTTGGTCATGACATCACAGCTGATCTTCTAAAAGAAGATGAGAAGCTTTCTTGTTTTCTAAACAGTCGGGCTTTAATGGCAGATTTCTTCAGCTGAACGGATTGCCTCTGACAGCGCATGTAAGGCTTTCCGTGTTTAACCATGAGATGATTGACCTGAACGCAGGAAGAGGTAAAATGTTGCCATGTGTGTCGAGCAGAACGACTGATGAGATCTGATGTCCTCAGACAGACTCGGCTGCGTTTCCTTTTTACTTGATATCCTGATTGTAAAACTGAAACCAATGAACCGGCAAGACAGGCTTTTAATAAAGCCAACAATCATGTTATTAGTGACCAAAACATTCCCTGATGACCCAAATCATGATATAACATAAAAGGTATCGCAGTACATAGGAAACAATGTTGGGCTGTAAGAACATTTCCCTAACGTTTCCATGAAGTCATGAAAATGTTAAAACATTATTTTGAAAGTTCAAAACCTCCATTAACGTTGTAACTTTTAATTCTGTAAATAAATTTAAAACGTTCCACAACAACATTAAGTTGTTAAAATGTTCTACTAGCATTACTTCAAGAACATTTGATAAATCAGAGATTAAACAAAACCAATGTTGTGAGAACGTTCTCTGCTAGCTGGGCAGCCATGTTTATTGTTCTTGCTAATACAGGAAGTAAAAGTGTTTCCCAGAATTCAGAAGCTAAAAGTGCTTAATACTCAATATAACAAACGTCACGTATCACAACACAAATTCTTGTTTATGTTATAATGGTATAATCAGAAAGCCACCCAAAGTTTGTGAAAAATGAACAAACCGCAAAGAATTATGGGTACTCCCAGAATTGACATCACAATGATTCAAACGGCGACAGCGCATGCAGAGACACGCACACACAGCCGTACATGCAGACAAGTGTATTGATTCAATGAAGGAGGAAAACTGGGTGTGTAAAATAGTCAGAAACATGAACCAAAGCCACGCATGGCCAGATCTGACAGCTAGTCTAAATCTACAGCTTCACGCTTATATAGACAGCTGCCTCAACGCTGACAGGATGAGTGTATAATATTGATTGCCAGTCAGTCACCATAACATGAAAAATACATAGCTGGTATTCAGAAATTTACTTTCTGAAGTGGCTGACAATGGTTTAGAAAGTAAAGACACATTATGCGCACACACATGCTCACAAACACACACACAAACAAACACATACACACACAAACAAACACATACACACACAAAAACAAACACACACACACATGCTCACAAACACACACACATGCTCACAAACACACACACAAACAAACACATACACACACAAAAACAAACACACACACACACACAGTGTACATTCCTATTATAACCATAACTGATCATTTTCAGGTGGGAGAATATATAACCTTTACATATTGTTCATATTTCATATCACTGTTTAAAAGCTCTATTTCATCTGCATTTCAGAACAGTTATATTAAGTTACATCTGTCAGCTACATTAACGTTCTCCTGACCAACAATGACCTGCGACTGGAGTGCTTTGTAATTTTCAGCGCGGTACAGCGTCAGTCTCTGAGCTTTCTGTTTAGTCTAGTTTAAAACAGGGTGGCTGGCAGGAGGTGTCAGAGGGGCGTTCAGTACCTGTGGGTTCTGCTTATAATTTGCTTCATGGATGAGCGGTAATAGAATTCAGCGTAATCAGCTATGGGCTCTGACGTCTCTAGCTCCACGTTTTAGACGGCTGCTTTCGTACAGCTGTTTGGGAATAAAGGTAACGGGGGGGAATATAAAGCCGCGAGGGGCTCGGATCCCCGCTTCCACCCCGTGGTCGGGGGGCGGCGCCGCAACCAATCAGGGCGAAGGGAGTCTCGCTATCGTCACGCACTTAGCTGCCACTTGTGTGTTTGTTATCAAAGATAACACGAGAACGAACGCGCCCGCTTAGAACCTGATCAAACCCTTGTTGTCATGGCGACGGAGGGTTCCGTCACGGTTCCCTTGTTGATTGGTGCTCTGGCTTAAAAAATCCGAGTTTCTTTATTCCTATTGGTGAATGAGGGACTCTCCGAGTAAACGCCAATTACTCTAATGTGGACACAGTTGTTAGTGTATTAATTTTCAGGCCTTTGAAAAGGGATTAGAGTTTTCCTTAATGATAATTCACGGACCCGGATTAGGAACAATAACAAAGGTATGAAAAGATTGTACTGGAAATGAAAACACAGCTTTTCTGTTGTGAATGGCACACAGAGATGTTGTTTCAGTGAGCTGTCGCTTTAAATTTGATTTACAGTCAGTTTAGTTTTAACGGTTTAGCCAATTAATTTTTAAATCCTGTAGATGCTTGTTATGCTGACTGGCTGCTGTCTGGTTAACTTTAAACGTCCCTCATATCCGTTCGGTGTCTTGCGCTGCGGCGTGTCAAGTTCACTCTATTTAACCACTAATAACTTTTCCATATCTCTCACAATTATAGAAATCGATGCTGTCTGGAGGGAGACAAAAATGAACGAGAGAAAGACAGAGAGAGAGAAAGAGAGAGAGGATAATCAGGGCCACTAATAGCATCACAAGCCCTTCACACTGTCTGTATATATTCACATCACAACACTTCATGCCCCCACCGCATTTCACACCAGACAGTTTGCCTTCCAGCGACATCACTGTAGTCCCACAACCAGGAACAGCGTCCTGCTAAACACTCGTTCTTTAAGAGGCAGCAGATTTGAGCTCCACATCGTCTCTGCGGCGCGTGTTCAGCTCTAACAGTCTGGAGGTGTCGCTGACAGCTGCCTTTTGGAAGTTAAACTGGAACTTCTCTGAAACACAAAGCATGGGAACGCCTGGAACCTGAACTTCAAAAACAGTCTAAATGTAGTTTAAACCCTGTTTGTGCTATTTTAAAATCTCACACACAATAAGCATAAAAAGACAATGATGGGACATTTAAGATCTATCAGTCAGTAAAGCAACTAGTTACAAACTTCTCATAAAGAAAAGACTTATGTGTTTGTTAATTTTTTATCTCTCTCTTTCTCCTCCTTTCTCCTTTTCTTTCTTCATTTCTCACTCTTTCTCTCCCTTTCTTATATTGCTCAAAACACCAAAGCGCATCTTTCTGAATGCATATGCAGGTAGGCCAACTGTACGGATGAATAAACAGTGAATGTTGGAACAGTTAGATCCAAACACTTGCCTGAGCTGTTTAATTAGCTGCCGTGTGAAACATGTTGATGTAAACGCTGAGTTATTGTGCCACTCGTTTGCCAAAACGCTAATCTGTGTGGACAAAGTAAGAACTTTTCCCAGTCTTGTTGAAACACAGGGGCATTATCGAAAATAAACAGGCAGAGACGAGGGCCGTCTGCGTTTGAGATTAGTACAGGAAGACGGCTCTGCTACAACAGGCTGTTCTGGAAACAGCGCTCCCAACGGACCACGAGGCTAATGAGCGAACACAAAGACTCGAGTCTGTGCTTTTAAACCCAACACACCATTGGAAAGACAGAAGACGAGACGTGTGTGTATAATGAGAAGCATTTTGTGCTTATAACATGGACCGTGTATAAGTGTGTTCACATGTATACAGTGAAGTCTGAGACTACAGAGTTGTTTTGTTATATAAACTGGGATTAGTTAATCTGTCAGTCTGTCTATGAACACAGTGCATATGCAGTGTGATTAAATACAACTAAAGCTAACAAACAAACGGGAGAGCGAGGCTTGTCTTTTCAGAACTCACACCGCTGTGCGGTTGCCAAGGTCTGTGAAGGGTTACTAGCGCAATGCAGGATGGTTGCTAGGGTGTTTATGGTGGCTGTTAAGTGCTCCTGGATATGGATTGAGACGTCTCTTCTAAATGAATAGGACTTTTTGTCCATCCTTAAGACTATATATACACACACACACAAACAGAGACATACACAGACACACAAATATTCTGTAAATTGTATATTCTGTAAACTAATGTATATAAAAATAACAAAAGTAAACAAGTGTGTACACACACACACACACACACATATACACAGAAACTACACACACAAATACACACACAAATATAAATATAAATAAATATAATGCATATGCATTAAGGTGACGCTCTCTCTGAGACACACACACACAGCTCTCTCTGAGACACACACACACACACAGCTCTCTTTGAGACACACACACACACTCACACTGTGAGCAGATCCAGCAGCAGCTGTTGGAGTGGCACTGATCAGACTGTCCACTGGGAGACACTGCCTGCACAGAAACACCCCCAGTGCTCCACACCACCAACACTGCACATCAAATATTTACCATTACTAAACACTGCCTGCTCGCTCCTCCAACAGCCCTGAGACTCCTAAACACCACTGCCACTAACACTCAACACTGAACACTGAACGCCACAGTCACTGTTAATAAACACAGCCCTCTCACGCCACAGAGTGTTTCATCACAGAGGGACTGTGTGCTGAAAACATAATGCTCTGTTTTTAAGCGCAGTGCATCCTGGGAAATGACTTTGATAACTCTTTGACAGAATGTCATTCAACAGACCGCTGTCTCCACGTGGAAAAGTGATAAGTGTTTAATTAACAAATGAAATGGATTGTGAAGTTGCCTTTTAATTTTCATAGTCTTTAATGGGCTTAATGTGGCAAAGTCTGACACCGGCTGAAGCATATCCTGTCTTAACAGGAAGCTGACACATAAATGTCACCGAGCGTGAAACTGCAGTCACAGGGCTAACGCTTTTTATTCTCACCGCCAGAAACTTTATGAGCTTCTGTTGCTTCGCCGCGCAAGAGATTAATAAAGCAGATGATGTTATTCATCCAATCAGAATGATCGATTCTGAACACGGCCATAATACCTGGATAAAATCAGCCACCGGGGTTAATGATGAACTGACCGTACAGAGGAGCACAGATTGAACAGATCGTCTGTCAAACGTTTCATGAGACGATTCAGCTGAGCGTGACACTGGGTGAGAAAGATCAGACCTAAACCAACACCATTGTTTCCTAATCAACTACATTATCAACATTATCTCCTATCTTACAATTCACAACAGTAAGTTTATAATAATGATTTATAATTAGAGCTGTCGGTCAGATCTCAGAATGAAACAGATACATAATGAAAAGTACATACATTAACTTGCAGTTTGATGTTTGAAACACTCAAATAAACAACAAAACTACAAATAGCGCATGTTTACATTTTACACAAAATCTGCTGGTTTTTCTCTCCTTTTCAAGCATCTTGTAAACACAGTTTTAGCACTGGCATCTCTATAATGAGCTTGTTTTAATAGCTATTAGCTCTTTGCCACACAGAACGTAAATCCTCTCAACGTAAAAACATCAACGAATTGACCACCCCGGTCTGCAGCGGCGTGTACATGCCTGACAGGAGCATGTGGGGATGAAGACCCCTGTTCCCTCAGAAATAGTGACCTGATCCCTATTGAATAATCCGATGAATAAAACATGCGCGTCCACAAAAACATGCATCTTCCATTTTCCTGTTCACCAGCAACAAGCTGAGAACGGCTGTGACATCAGCCGAGCTTGGACCAGTTCTGCAGAGCGGCCCAGCAAAAACCTGTGATCATGAACCGGATCTGTTCCACCTGACTGAACGATCTGCTACTGACAGGAATTTTAATAATACAGTATTGATCGTATTATGAAAGCTCAATAACTATTCATATCAAAAATAACTAGGCCACAAATTGTAAAATTCCTAAAGCAGCAACAAAATGTTTCTTTCAAAATTCAAACACACACAGAAAAATCATTCAAACATTAAATTAATAATACATATTGTTCCAATATAACAATTCAAACTGAACAGCAAAAATTGTGTTTTTTAATATTTGAAAAATGACTTATTTTACATTTCTGAGTGATTATTTATAAAGTTATTCTTTTTAAATTGATTTCACAATGTGCTTTGAATCCTTCACTAATGTTTAAACATGAACCAAACTTAACAAATTAATCAACTGTAATTTTGTCCTTGCTGTGTAAAGTTTAAATCAGATCCTATTAAAGTCTCTCAGAGCTCAATAAAGTATGATAAAACTCTTCTAAAGGCCACGTCCTCTTTAAAACCCTTAAAAAATGCAGCAAAATCACTGCAAAAAAACTAATATTGTCTGGTCATGCACTAATTTAACTTGTTCTATTCTCCTCCACAAAAATAATCACATCAGCTGATCTCTCTCTGCTTTGAGTATCTGTGTGACTTCTGTTCAGCTGTTACTGATCACATCATCATGACATCATCACGTGATCATGTGACATCATCACGTGATCATGTGACATCATCACGTGATCATGTCGGTGAGCGCCACATTCTGAAAACATCATCAAATTTGGCAGCAGCATTCACTCAGCGCGTCTTAATATTGTTTTCGTCACAAATTCATTTAGCCGGAAAGTTTACACAAATCTGTCTTCTGTCTGAGAAACAACAGACACGCTGTGATTAAACGTATTTGTTTTCTTCCAAAGATTTTTAGATGAAGTCTGTAGCTCATTTTATTCTTTGCAGGGCATTAATTGAACCGCAGCCACTGAGGTAAACTGGGTCAATGCAAACATACTGAATATTCAGAGAGCGTTACTTTTAAGTAAATTCAGGTGCCCATTAAACACGGTTCCTCTCTCAGCTGTAAAAGCTGATGGGAGAGAGACCAGCTCAACAAATTACCAGCCGTTTCAATTAACATGCGCTAAACGCTGAACTGCTGCAGAAAGATGCAGAGGGTCAAAGATTAAAGCAAGCTGTTACCCGACGAAACGTGCCACACAGGCGCAACATCACGCTAACGCTAGCAATTACAGCAGCACGTGTAAATCTCCTCGGATAACTAATAGTCTCACACTACAGTGAGACAGTAAAGATGTTTTTCCTCTTCCTCAAAAAATTACTCAATTTCCTGTCGGTAAAGCAGATTACTTAAAGAAATAAAACTGTCATATTTTACATTAAGCCCTGTGCTCGACCAATCAGATCGCTGTTTGTCTTCCATGCAACACAAAAGGTGATGTTCAAATGACTATCTATACGATCCAATCACATACTCTGATGTCCAAGCATCATAAAAATATCAAAGCCTTGATTTAATGTGTTTCACCTAAGGAACAAACTTAAGGAACAAATTTAAGCTACACACTTAACAATAAATTTGCACGATGCCATACAAGAACCATTTTTGGTTGTATGGTATCATAAAGAACCTTTAACATCTGTGGAACCCTCCTGTTTCACAGAAACAAGAACAGGTACTTTACAGTGAAAAGGTTCTTTAGACTAGAAACTTATTTTAACAACCTTTTCATGGTAAATTTAATGGCACCCCTGGGAAGAACCTTCCAAGAACTTTTATTCTGAAAAGTGAAGTATTCACTCCATCCACCGCATCACTCAACTTCACACTTTTGGAAAGTGCAGTGAACACTCTTCAAACCATATATAACAACACACACGGAAGATTAATGACTCGCTCCCAAACCAAACCGTAAGCGTCATACTGCGAGACGGCACCATAAAGTCCATTAATCGCAAATACACATTAAATCAAGAATCTCATCTCCAGGAATGGAGTCAAACTCGTAAACTCTGAGGGAAGAACTTGTCCTCCCTTCTCCACAGAGGACATGAAACGTCACTTTCATCATCGTAATCGTTCACTCCCTCCAACACACGACAGCGTTTATCAGAGCCTGAGTGGAATAATTCAGTAAACTTTATGATGTTAGCGCTGCATATCCTGCAATAACAACAGAGACAATTACCACAGAAACTGAAAATGGATTAAACATAAAGTATCAATCTAAAATCATTAAGTGTTTTGTGTGTAAAGTATCGCTGTTATGTTAGGAAACTATAAATGATGAACACTTGTGATAATTATACGGTTTTGAACAGTAAATGTCCAGGACCAGAAATAAAGATTTTAAAATCATTAAAACCTAAAGTTCAAAATAATTTAGATGCATTAGTGAACGGCTTAAACTGACTCTAAAGAACAATTTACTCACACACAACAGCAACAAACCACACACACACACAACAGCAACAAACCACACACACACACTACAACAAACCACACACACACACACACACACACAACAGCAACAAACCACACACACACACTACAACAAACCACACACACACACACACACACACACACACACACTACAACAAACCACACACACACTACAACAAACCACACACACACACACACACAAAACAGCAACAAACCACACACACACACACACTACAACAAACCACACACACACACACACACAACAGCAACAAACCACACACACACACACACACAGCAACATCTTAGCTATGAAATATTTTACCTCATAACATGCAATTACAAAACATGTATTTTATGAATTATTTTCTTTCATTATTTAGTAAAATCATTTTAAACACCACTACATTATACACATTACACTGTGTTGCACAACATTATGTTGTCAATGTTACTTATTTATGTGTCTCTTTGTTTGTGAGTCCAGACTTTACTTTTATTGCATCATTGTAAGTATATTAATCACAATAACCTAGAGCCCTACAAACA
>JBAJNP010000304.1:0-83330 GCA_036877545.1 Yasuhikotakia modesta
AGTAATTACATTTTACACAATATCTGAGAATTTTTGTATGTATTCTCAGAATGTATTACCTAAAATTCATTAAAAAAAGTACCTAAAAAACACCAAACATTGTGTACTTTTGGAAAAAATATGAGAGCTTAAACAAGAATCAATATTGGTTATGTGTGTTATGTTGTACATAAATAGAAGTCGGTCTTTTTGCAAATGCTGTATGTTAAAATGAAGTTTTGAAGTACACCTGAAATAATTTGGCTTTAAACATCATGCTACTTGTGACTAATTCATTATAATGAAATACAGTCATGATTAGATGTAACAGTTTTTAATATTTTGAAGGTCGGTTTTTATGCCTTGAGGTGTAATATGGTAAACCCTCATTAAAATCTCTCACTATTTTTCTGCAGTCACAAATGCCAGATCCCAAAACCTTCAAGCAACACTTTGAAAGCAAGCACCCAAAGAATCCCCTTCCCCCAGAGCTAGAGGGCGTGGAGGCGTGAGTGACCCAAGACCTGAGGTTTATTGTATAAAACTTTATAATAAGAGTGCTGGTCTCACATGTTGTTCATCAGAATATGGTTGGCATTCCTACCTGAGTTTTATACATATAACCTCCCCTTCACAACAGGCATGATACCGTGTTTCAGAGACTGATGATGTTTAGCCTCCCTCTACAACACTGTTTCAGAGACTTGTGCTATGACCAGGGATGTGTCTCTTAAAAGCACGGTAAGCATAAGTATATTGTAGCACCAATTAGCACCAGTGGTCTCTACAATCACCTTAAGTTTTCGAGGCTTTTGAGACACGCAGCCCATCAGTGTATTACCTCAACCTGCACTCACAACTTGCTTTTGTGTTGATCGACAGGTGTAAATAAATGCTTTGGGATAAACTCATAGAACGCTACCAGTGATTTGAGTCAATTTTGTCAGCTGATCATCAATAACTTCATTTGGTAGATATTGTCATGTTTGACATGGTTTTGGCTTGTTAGATGAATGCAAATGTATAGGGGAAAAATTTTAATTTTAATTTTGTTCATATTTTCTAATTTAATAACTTTACATGGAAAATCTATTTTAGATCCAAAATGACACCGAAAACTGGAATCTTATGTGTTTTTCTGAAATCACTGGACGTGTCTGGCGTGACTGTATTTTTAATTTAATGTTGCTGCAGAAGTTCTTATTTCTCTCTGGAATTCTCCAACAATATCGCCTCAATGTTTGATATTTCTGCTCAAGCCACCTGATTTTCACACCAATGTAATATATCTCTTTAATAAAATTTAACTTTGTTTAGAACATTGTCTCCTTTACACTACTAGACATATCACCATGTTCTAACAGCATTTCCATTTTCCTTTCTGCTCACAGTGTTATTTTGTTGTAAATATACATTTTAAGTATATACTAAATATACTTAAGTAAATATACTTTTTTTCAGGTACAGTGTCACAAAATGTAAGACGTCACATAGAAGCAGCAAGCAGAAGTGTTTCTAGGGCAGTTAATGTGCATCATCACCTTGCCAGCAAAACAGCAGGCCTTCAAACTCTCCTATTTGACCTAGTTGATGCAAACAACTAAAAATTGTTTGCAACAGCTTTTAGATTGTTCTAGACCATATGTTCCTGTAAATCACATAAGTATCATCAATATTTAAAAATAAAGATGGTTATCATACTGCCAGTGTAGTTATGTTTTTGCTAGTTCATGAGGGTTATGATGAACTGTCTGGCATGCTGACAAAAATTATTTCAAACAATCCTCCATTTATGGCAAAGCAGTGCACCAGTAAACATTAAAATTGGGTCAGCAACAGTGTATCTTTTCTTTAAAGAATGTTACATCACACTAGTTTGATGAAATGACCAATTTTGTCTTTTTAAATATGTCATGACCATGTAAACTGGGGCTGTAATACCAGAGACATAAAGTTAAATATTTGTTCTTAAATTTAAGTACCCAGAACAGCAATCACCCTGTTAAACAGGTCATTTATGCCCAAACAAATTTATGCCCAACAGGACACTAAAACAGAACTTTCAAAAAACAGAGTTTAAATTTCTTGCTTATAGCTATCACCGTACCTTGTTACTCTTTTTCTTCTGCAATGACCAAAGTATATGGATACATGAAAACATCCATGATTGTATCATATATTTCCGAGTAGTATTTAAAAGCGAATAAACATGTATGACTGACATAAATCAAAGGATATTAGCTGTCATGCTAATATATGGACTGCTACAGCTTTCTGTTTTAAGAGAAATATATCAACAGAGCAAAGACAATTGCTTGTGGTCTTTGTGAGCTCAATTTCCAGGTAAGGATAAAAGAAAAGTTCAATTAGTTTCCTGTGAAATGTTTTTACATTTTTTAAGCTTACACAAATATGCTTTAAACCACAATCGTCTCCTCAGGAATCAATAATAAAAAAATTCCACAGACTTGTTTATATAACAGTGTAGAAGAGCCACCCTTATTTGTTCGAAGTATCACCTAGGAATGTGCAGGTAGTGAAGGATTTTAATGTGGACGAACAGGAAGTTGCTGTGCAGGTTCAGATGAGTCAGGGTTGTTCTCCTTGGGACACACCCTCAAATGAGGCGCTCTGGTGGGGCCACTAGAATTCACTGGACTGGGTGCAAAATTATAAAAAGTGGGCCCCAGCCAACACTAAGCAGTGTCAAGATGCCTTTTGTGGGTTGCCTTCACAGGAACTAGGACAATATTTCCTACTAGTAGATGAATTGCATAAGATTAATGATTTTTAGGGTTTAATGCTGATTCATGTGTTCTTTCTTTAATTACAGTCAAATCATATAGCCTTTAGTTTCTTTGTAAACCAGAAAAATGGTTTTGTTACTAGACAGACCTGGTTAGCATATATCTCTTTGAAGGACAATGAGGTCAATTACAATAACCCAGATAAATCACCATTCTTTGTCATCAGTTACTCAAAGGTTTATCAGCACTGAGGTGTGGCTGTGGGTGGGATAAAAAACCCTTATGAGTCAAAATCTTACATTTGGGAAAATGTGGCTTGTTGAGCACAATAATTATTTGTGATTAGTCACACTGTAACAATTAAACAAATTATTGCACACTTAAACCTTAATGATGCTAAACAGATTTAGATCTCACATTTCTGGTGTGACTGTACCCATAAATTAGGTTGCTACATCTTAACACACTGTTCCGAAGTGGAAATGTGACCGTGTTAAAAAATAGAACATGCTCTCTTTATAGGGCTGTATGGGAGATAATTGAGATTCTGCTTTTATTAGTCTCTCTTTTCTCTGCTCTAATTTAAAGGCTAAGCAGCTCTGAAAGTGTCTTTAGGCCCTGTAGTTGATTCAGAGAATATTGTTTTCTTTCTGTTACTGTCTATGTTTATTAAGTATTGTAATAATATTGTCTATAGTGATTGTGTTACTACCATTCACAAAAGGGATCTGACTTATCAATGTGTCATTTTGGGGTCAACTATTGTGCGATTATAAGATATCCCATTACAGTTCTTATTCAATTCAGAGGGTGTACACGTTTTAATCAATCAATGTGTTGCCTACTTAAATATATCCATTGGTGAAAACATAATATATTTGGGTTATTTATTGATTTATTGAGTCATTTAAAAATAAATTTTAGTTCATTTAGTTGAATATTTAATAACATTTTCATTGTATGTCATGTTCCCATTACAAAAGGGGGTCACAAATGCACTATAAATAACTTGATAGTCAGGGTTATCCAGCTTTGCAATGAATTTCCTAACTTTCCAGTTAGGATTACTGGAGAAAGAGTGTTTTATCAAGATTGCAGATGTGGATTTACACTTTTATGCCAAGTACCAATCATTTAAATTGTTGGATTTAAACAATTACTAATGTTACTAGTGTCCCATATTGGCTTTCAGACGAGATTTACTTTACAGAACCACTCCCAAACAACATCATTCTAGCAAATTTCAACAACATCAAATCTAACAAAATTACAGTAGTGCATAACCCGAATAACGTATGATAACTCCAGAATATATATATAAAATACTTTCTGATTGAAGGTTTTCTGAGGTTTTGCAAACATTTTCCCCCACAAGATTCCTCAGAATCAAACGTGCTCTAAGGTTATCCTTCCAGCCACTGCAGCGTACGCCAATTAAAAGTCCTGTTGCCATGGCAACGGTTTACGTCACCGCCCCTGCCCAGTCCCTGCTCCAGGAGCTTGTGAGTGGGCGGGAAACCCCGTGGATCGTGCGGGAACGCGGCGCTTTTCAGTCAGTGAGCGGTATCAGAGCTGTGCAGCCGGAGACAGAGAGAACAATCACAGAGGTTAGCTTACTTTCGTTTCATTCACTTCTTTATTGTACTGCTGCTGTATAAACACGAACTATTTGTCTTTGTTCTGAGGCTGTTTGTTTTATTATAGAGTTTTGCATTATGTAAAGTAGCTGTATGCCACAGGGATGCGTCTAATCGTTTTGCTTTATCAATTATGTAACTGCTCGGCTCAACACTAACAGGATGTAAAGGTGAAAAGTTTGCTTTTAATTACTTCTGATACTTAGTTATGAAGATTAATGATTAAGTTAATATGTGCTGCATTCAACATATTGGCTTCTCGTAGTGTGTCAGTCCTTTTAAAACAACACAGGGATTGGTCGCTCGCCCTCATCCGCTCAGAAGTATCAGTTCAGCTGTTATTCGTGTGATATGCAGTGTGAAGTGATGATTTATCGTATTCGTGCTTTGGTTCTGAAATATCCGGCAAGCCAGTTCATGTCGGGCACATTAGGCAAGGAAGTAGGGCGTCTACCTCACCGCTGTACTACTATGGAGTTCCTGTCAGCTAAAGGTGTCGAAAGCGTCATTATTAGCTTCCTCATGGAAAGAACAGATGTATTGATCTTAACTGGCACAATTTAATACCGTTCTCTTGTCTAAATCTTCTTTGGAAGTTCACCCGTTGATTTGGTGTTGAAACAAAGCGTACTGTAAAAGCTGCAGGTGATAAGCCGTCAAAGAGAACCTGTTCCGTTGGAGAAGCGCGCGTACAGGGCGGGAACAAGCGCCACTTGATAAACTCCCGGATGTGCCGCGATCAGACGTCAGACAGGAGATGAGCTGTAAGGAGTGAGCTTCCCTTAAACCATAGGCTGACTGTTGTGGGTACTGGGCGTGGTCGGCCAAGTAGTGTCCCCATTTTTGGGCATTTTTTGCTCGTATTCTTACATATCACATGCTGAAAGAATAGGGTTTGGAATAAAAAAGTGTTTTTTCTCATTATGACCATGCCAATTCTCGAACAACATTGGAATGTTTAATATCTGTTAAGTAACTGCCACAGACTTTTTGTCTTCGTGGTAACCAATACACTCTCTCAACCTGAAGGACTGACGTGAAAGGCACATATTTATGGAATGAGAGTCAATTCGTTTCCTCATGAAAAACAATGCTAGGAGAACACTGGACAGGAAGTGTAATAACATGCATTTAAATAAAATCTAAAACAAATGTTTTGTCTTTTTCTGATCATGGCCTAGGGATTGGCCAAAACATTGTTTTAAAGTAATACTTTAGGTTTTTTGTGTAGTGTTGCATCTATTCTGTCTAGTTGATTAAGCATCGCTTTATTACCTTTTTGTCAAATCTGATTAAAGACATAATTAACAGAAAGACATAACTGTTATCATGGGTTAGAGACTATAGAAGGTGTGAAATTACTGTTGTAGTCAATTAGGGTTACTCTAATTAAAGAGCATTTTATATTAGAAGAGAATGTTGTCATTGAAAAACAGACTTCGTAAAAGTATGTGCCTTTTTATATGTGCAAGAAATTGGAATGCACTTAGGGCTTAGATAATGTTTTCTTTATTTCCATAATGTTAATATGGAAATAAAAATAATTCAAGTTTGTATTTATTTATATTATGGTTGATTGTTTTACACAAATGTTTATTCAGTTTAATTTCCGAATTTCTATGGTAAATTTACAGACCATTTTGAGAACCAAGCAGCCATGGACAAGAGCCAACATGTGCAGAGGGCCAAACTGGCGGAGCAGGCCGAACGCTACGATGACATGGCCTCTTCCATGAAGGAAGTGACTGAGCTTGGAGAAGAACTGACTGATGAGGAAAGGAACCTTCTATCTGTAGCCTACAAGAATGTTGTGGGAGCTCGTCGGTCTGCCTGGAGGGTAGTGTCCAGCATTGAGCAGAAGACTGAGGGCAGTGACAAACAGCAGATGGCTAAAGAGTACCGGGAGAAGATTGAGGCTGAGCTGAAGGCCATCTGCACAGATGTTCTGGTGAGCTTTGAGAAGCAAGGTGCACTGTAGAAGTTTATAATAGTTGCAGCGCTTAGCAGATATTGTCAAAAACTTCTTGCCAACAAAACTGAATAGACGGGGTGGGAATTAAGAACTTCAGACAGAGCACAGTACAAATACTGGGGTGGTTGGGGTCATTTCCTGCACTATTGATTGTCCTGCACAATGGCAAAAACTTATGGTTTAGCTGAATTGGAAGTTTGAGAAAGACAATGACAGATGAGAAAGTGTTGCATAGTGATACAATTTGATTCACATTTTTTCTGAGTTGTCCTTTCAGGTTGCACATAACAAAATCACATTCTGGTCAGTGTAGTCCACATAGTTGTTATAGTATTTTGTGGAGTATGTAGTAGTAGGTATAATTGGGGTGGGGAAGCTTTACTAAAGGAATAACAATTTAACAATAACTAGATGACAGAATCTGCATCATTTAGGAACAGCTAGCCCTTTTCTTTGTTAAGCAATTGTCGCAGAGGTTTCACCACCCAATAACTAGTGGTCATTGGTTTTGCCAAATTGTATCTGAACTACCAAGTAAGCAAAACAATAGGGTTTGTTGTTTGAAGGGTCACCAAGTCAGCTCTTCCTCCAAAGTAGTCTTGGATATGTTATTTCCTCTCCCAGGGAACTGAAATTGAGACCTTTTTTTCCATGTGCCTGAAACATCTTAAAACTGTGGCACATGGTATGTTATACTTTGTATGCATGACATTCCATACATTGCTCCTGCTGTTATTTAGGCTACTTTTACCAAAATGTAATGTGGGCATTATACAGGAAGATGGGTTGAAGTTGGCTCCCACAGAGAAGAACCCTGCTGGAATTTCCTCTTACATCATCTAAGCAACTTTACATTTTTGTTTCTGCTAAATGTAACCAGTTCTATTAGCAAACTGGATCACATACCATGTTAAAATCAACCCAAACATGAGTGTTTTTGCTCCAAGGCAGCTCCTGGCAGTAGAAAATCCACATTCCACTGTAATGCTAATTCTGGTGTGTGGTACATGCATATGAAGGGTAGTTTCGATTGAAAGTGTTAAAAATTCATTTGAACCAGCCAGACCCTTCAACTGCAAGAGCCATCCTAAGCATTCATTGCTTGTTATAGGCCTGTACTTGTATGTTCGCACAACTATGCATTTTTATTTTTTTTTTATATCCCTCCTTCTGTGCCCTTGGGCTCTGAGCCCTTGCTTCATTCATTTTGGAAGAAGCAAGCTTTGTCCTCTTGTCTCTATAAAATGAAATCCATTCATTTGTTTTGCCCCTAGAAAGTGAGGCAGACACTAAAGCTCTAAACCAAGTAGCTGTAAAGTCCAGTATGCCTCTGAGTTGGTGGATAAGAGATGATATGGTGTATGTAAATTTGATCCCATAGGACTCAGGGCACAGGTCACTATTTGGTTACTATTACTTGTTTTCTTCTGATATGTTCTACATATATCTTATGATCTGTAATTGTAGCTTGACCTGATATGTTATGTCATTGTTTGGTCTGTGACATCTGTTGTCATTTTTTTTGCCCATGAATTTTAGTTCCTTCTCAGTTGCTACACTGTTTGGTTTTCTGCTCGTCTGAGCAGGTTTTAATGGGCAGATGATCTCTAAGCCAGCTCACTTCAAGTCAGTTCATAAATCAGGCCATTTAAATCCTGTTGCTGTCTGTAAGCTGTAGCTGTGTGAGTCACATTCATATGCATGTTTCATCCACAGCATCTTCTGGACAAGTATCTGATCCGCAGCACTTCTCCGGCAGAGAGTCAGGTGTTCTACCTGAAGATGAAGGGAGACTATTACCGCTACCTGGCGGAGGTTGCCACGGGAGACGAGAAATCCAGTGAGTAACCAAAAAGCTACAAATATCGATAGTGATAGATTTATACAAGATTCTCTGTTGGCTTGTGTATTATCCTTAATTTGATGTAAGAAACGGAAGTCTTCAAATATCTCTAGCTATATATTGAAAAATATTGTATGTGTTTCCATTGTGGAAATATTATGTTGATTTCGCATATATTATTAAGCAATATCATTACCACAAGACCCAATTGTGATCTGCAACATAGCGTCTCTGAGTATGAGTCATTTTGATGGTAGGAGGACATACTGTACCATCTGTGTAGGCACACCTCCCTCTCTTACACACAGACACAGATTTTTTGGTCTGATAGGTGGCAGTGAAACTAGTCCTGACTTGTTTTTCCACACCCTTAATAACTGATTATTGAGTGAGTGTTTCGCAAAGTATCAAATTGATTCAGATGATTGTTCTAGAAGGCCACACTTGTTACACTTACAGTCCAAAAGAAGTTTTTAGAAGTCTTTACCTTAGATGGCGTTTCTCTTTGTCAAAAGTTGTTTTAGTCTTAATACACAGTTGCTTACATTTGCAATTAATTTGTATTTAACAATAAAGGGAGCTTATTAATTAGAGCTTTTATGAGAGAATAGTTCAGAGAACAAAGTAATATTCAGGTTGTACCATTGAGTGTGCACTGTAATTGAACTAAAATGTTTTTTCATATCCTTAAGATATAAAAATATGTAGATATTTTTAGCTTAAGGTTTTTTTATTAGACAGTTTTAACTTATCTTAGAATGTTTGAATGTCTTGACGTTTGTAAAAGAAAAAAGTACACTTTCCCCTAATAGATTATTTGTCAAAATATCATTGTTCAGGGTTTGAAATTTACTTTTTTACTTGGTAGCACTGCTGCCAAGAATTTAGGAGCACCCACCAAAAATTAAGGAGCACCACAACTACAAAGTATATATTAAGATATTTATTTTATTTAAAAACAACACCAATCAACAACAACAATCACTTGTTATTCAAACAGATTTTTTAAAATAATTTGTTCAGATTCATTAAACATTTTAAATAGACTACTAAAGTTTCTAACAAAATGTAAATGGCAAAGTTAAATTGCAAGTTATTTTATTTAGTTGTTCAGAATCGTGGGAGAATCGTTATCTGTGTTTAAAATAAAAAACGTGATTCTTAATTTATCCTGAACGACGCAGCTCTACCAATTACAATAGAAAAGCCAAAATACACATTCAATGAGATACTGAAAAAGTATTGTATATTTTTATATAATTGTATATTTCTATAATACTAAATATGCTCTATAATAATAATCATCATAACGATAATAATAAAGAAAACATCATCACCATCAGCAACATGTCCTACAAGGATGTTTGTGGGGTGTCCATCAACCAGGATGCGGACATACACTATCACACGCTCTTGACAGACACGTCGGTGTCGCCATTGATCATAAAAGAGATGTACTGAGCTGACGATACTTTATCCGTGGTAATACTTCATATTCAGCCTTTTTAAATTACACGCGGTAGTTCACGTGACAGCGAAGCGCAATGAAAGGCGGTGATTGACATAAACCAATCTAAGGTCTGCATTAAAGTTAAGAACGTAAAGATGCAGTTTAATTGGTTATGTAACATTGTATAGAACATTGGACTGCTCTCTGTATCAGGCACAAATAGTATATTATACAAATATCTAATATTTATTATTTACAAATAATAAAGATATTATACAAATATCACTGTATTATAAGGCACAAACAATGCAGTATTTGCAAACAGGAATGAAAACAGGTCGCACCACAACAATTACACACACTCGCACAAATGCTCCCAAATATATTTTTAGCTCGCACAGATAAAATTACGGGCGCAATTTTTAAGCCCTGTTGTTTCTAAAAAAACACTAATCCATTCTTGTTATGTTACTTTGTAAGATTTCTAAGTTGTGCTGTTAATAATGTGTGGGTTTTCTGATCATTAATTTAATGTAAATTAAAAAATAGCTACATTTCTGCACTACTTGGTGGTTTCAGCTCAAGTGATCTGCTCTGTGCCACTATCTCATGCGTTTAATAGACGCTGGTGTGTCCCCAGTTGTTTGCAAGTTTTTCTTGCCTGGAGATACAATCTTCAGCAGACCAAAACTTCACCATAAACTTACAGGGGAGGACATTTTTGTTTGACAAGCTTGAGTAAATGCTTTCAAAATTTGTACCAAGTATAGCTTTTCATACAAGTTAGTCATGTTTTTATTAAGAATGTAGTGCTGTCTTAAATTAGCTACCTTTGTAGACTGTAGACAGTAAGGCTGCTTTTGGAACAGATGTTAGAAAAAGACTAGCGTGATTGTTTTGAACTCAGGAGTTCAATCCATTAACCCTTCTTAATAGTGTTAAAAATCACGTTCTAATGGCCACAGCTTCAGATGTTTTAATAATTATATATTGTGAGATGAAATGGGAGTTAGAGGTTTATATCTGAAGGCCTTCTGTCCTAGTTCATAAAGCTCTCGAGACCAAGCTGCTTGCAGATTAGTTAAAGAACGTTCAGTGTGACTTATACCATTTTATGCTTCCTGCGTCTAAAGAAGCCCACACATGTATTCCATCTAAAATATTTTCATTTACTTTTGTAAATAATTACAAACATAAAACATTGCAAAACTGTTGTTTTGTACAGATGTTACTGGTTAAAATTTCACGAAAATTTTAAATAGGCGTTTCTAACATTGCTTTCCTTAATACACATAACAGACCCCATGATAACCTTTGAGTTGTTGACCTGATATGTCAGTTAGGCTCCTGAGATTAATCAACTGATTTATTACAAAGAGCCACACCAATGGTAATATGCAAATGAACTAAGATCCACTTTATTTGTTTGTATGAGGGGTGGGTTTACTTAACCATATATTGGGGACAAATCTGTACCCCAAAGTGAGAAAAACAACTAAACAAAACCACAAAAGATATGTGGGGATGTCTTTGTTTGTCAAAAATGCTATAAAATACAATTATGGTATAATATTTCTTTTATCCTGAACATGCAGATTGTTCATTTGTTAACGCATGAATTTAAGTTAAAATTTAGTGGTTGCCTATAGCAGTTTATAAGAATAATAGAAGTCTATGGAATGTGCACATTACGTGCATATAAGTGTGTCTGAGTTATTATCTTGCAGTGCAGTATTTCTCTGCATAAAATTCACACACTGGCAACCAACCTACAAGTTTTTTTTTGCTGTGGTGCAAGAGCTCTTGACTGTGTGTGCAGCACACACTGCAGCATCTTCTTCAGACTCTTGTACTGTTACAGGCGCGTTCTGTCATTTCACTAATGACACTAATGTTTTCTTTCACATGTGTTCTTTACCTCAGGTGGGATTGTCTGCAGAAATAATAAGTCTCTCTTTCCAATAGATGCACAATGTTATTACGGTTTCTTCTGCTTCCCGCTGGGTTTGATGAATTTTTAAAAGCCTGCTGTGTTTCTATGGCAGCACAGGAGCAAATGATCTAAGAGATACGATGGGAGCTGCCATCTGTGGAGGAGACAGAATCGTGCTTCACAGCAGATCCTGGATCAGTTGTGTTTGCGTAGTTTTATGGTGAAGCGTTCGGTCTTTATAGACCCCCACATAACTGTTGCTTTTGCCTTACTGTGCCTCAGCAACTGCTGACCTACTACTGTCAGTATGATGAGATGCCCGATCATTGCCATGGCAACAGCATCTGTCGTGTGTGTTGTCCAGCTGGGTGTCGGCAGTAGGTAGAAGCTCCTGTGGGGTGGGTTATGCTCTGCACTGGCTGCTGTTCAGCAGTCCTACAAACAATGACTGGTGCTTATCTCTGCAGAGCTGCTGGTCTTTTAAACATTTATGCATTTCTCTCTGAGTGCTGATCAATACAGGCAACCGCAGGCTTGTAATACATCTCTGCATGACATAAAAGCAGACTTGCTTTGTGCTGAGGGGAAGGGAAGAGAGGTGCAGGAGTCAGCAAGACTGCATCTCAGTTGAAGGGATTTCTGCTTCACAATGGAAAAAGTGGCTTCTAAATTGTTTTTTTTTTTATAGAAGTGGAGACCATTTACATTTGTAATGGCAGAACTGCAGACATATGCAGTACATAAATGATGTGAATAATACTGTACAACTAAATTAAGTGACCACATGCAGTACACTGCAGATATATATGTGGTCATGTCAGAAGAGCTTAATGATATGTTGTGATGACATTCTGGTGTATGGATATGGTTTGGGTCCCACCATACATGTTGTTGGTCTTAGTCACTCTGTTAGTCACAATTTGCATTATATTTCATGTCATTAGCATTATGTAAGAAGAGTTGCACACCAGATTTTGATGTGTTTAGTGGTTTGTTTAAATCACTAACCTTTTGGTATGAGCAACAGTAATAGCGATGCCTTATTTGTGTTTTGCAGATATCATCCAGAAGTCTCAAGAAGGCTACCAGGCTGCCTTTGACATCAGTAAGGATAACATGCAGCCCACTCATCCCATCCGCCTGGGCCTGGCTCTCAACTTCTCTGTCTTCTACTATGAGATCCTCAACTCACCAGAACAGGCCTGCGAACTGGCCAAAAAGGTTAAAACATGCAAAAAACCTGCTCATGCATACAGCTGACATAACAGTGTCCGTTGATCTTTGATCTGATTTGACATCCAGTGAAGTATTATGTAGTTATGCATTTATCTTTTCATTTAGGCATTCGATGATGCTATTGCTGAGCTGGACCAATTAACTGAAGACTCGTACAAAGACAGCACACTCATCATGCAGCTGCTTAGAGACAATCTGACAGTAAGTCTTTCACACTTTTCTTGAAAATATTGCAATCACGAAATACTGACATATTTAGTTATTTTACATAAAGATGTACCGATAGGGAATGTCTATAGTGAGACAATAACTCATTATCAACAGCTTTGTTTAAAGCCTGATCACCTTTGTTTTAACCCTTTGAACTAAAGTGGATAATTAGTTAAGAGTCACTGAACACAAAGTAGTTATTATTTATAAAACAACATATGGAAACGTTATGTGAACATGACAAATCACACAGAATTTCAATTTTTGTTGTTTAAAGGCCAGAAATTGGTGTAGATGGTTTAAATATGTTGATCTTTTCCATTGTGTTTTTCAGCTATGGACCTCCGACAATCAGGCTGACGTTGACGACACAGAGGTGGGACGGCCAAACTAAAGCCAACTCAACTATGAACCTTTCAGTCAGCACAGCAAGAGACAATGCTGACGCTTCTACAGTTCCAGCTTCATACTCACCAGCCCGTCATTTATGTGTATGTTTGGATATGAGAGTGTGAAGGAAAGACTGTTTAATGACCATGTATGTGTGTGTGTTTGGGAGAAGGGAGGGGGGCAAACAGCAGCTGTTTGTCTATATAATGTGTTAATCTGGTGGAGAACACATTGTAGTTTGTTGGCTTTTTGTGTGCTCATGCATATGGCCATTGGATGCTTTCGCATCCCATATGTAAGTCACCATTAAGCCAACAGGACGTCATTGAACTTTGTAAATGCATACGTGTGTGTGAGAGAGAATGAAACCTTTTCTGAGTTTGCTAGGGGAGCATTTAGTGATTGGGTTTCTTGTTGCTTAGACTGAATTCTTAATTTTCCTAAAGGTTAATGGGAAATCAACCAAATCTCAGTATGAAAGTATCATTTGTGACAGATTTGACTTGTGGAAGACATTCTACTTCAATTGTCAAGTGTTTCTCATTGGTGAATAACGTACAATCTCTCATTGTCAACCACAGACCTAAGATTAAAAAGACTTGACACATGGCTTATACTGTAACTTTGATATACAAGTCTTGCTATGAGAGCAGTAAGTAATGCTTTTCATGTGCTTATCTGATTAATACCGTTTTCTATTAGGACTTTTTGTTTTGTTTTTTATTTGTACTACTATTTACTAAATCTGGTTTTAGTTTGTTTTGTTTACTCTTTTGATACTTGTCTAAAATGCATGTGGCTTTTAGTTAATCAGGGTGACTGGAGTTGGCTGATTGGACTGCCTAGAAACTGTCTTTGGAATTTTCATACGGAACACCCAGCATTACTGTTATTTGTTACTGAGAGTGGGCGGTGGGATTTGGATTTCATGTTAGTGGAATTAAAAAAAGTAAAAAAAAACACATGGTCCCGTGTTCTTTTTTTTCTACTGCAGCTAGTTGGTGACTTTGTAACTTTTGTTTTCTGAAGCTGGTGATTTTCAGCTAGTTTTCTGAAGCTGGGGTTCAGAAAGAGCTTTTACTCTAGGACTTTTGTAGGTTAGTGTTGGTCGGAAAAAAATGGTGTTAGTTTCAGTGACCCAAATTATGTTAGAAACAATGTAAGGAAAATTTTCTACTACTCTGAGTAAATCATCTTAAATGTGTATAATTATATTTCCTACTTGGACCACAAAAGGCAGCATTAGGCAGAAAGCTGTCAACTTTTCTATACTGTCAGTTAAAACAGCTGTGAAACTAAACAGATTATATAAAAGTGTAAAGCTATATGAAGTTTAGAGTATATACTAGTGTATGTAATTTAAAATAATTTTAGTTGTAGTACTTTGCGTAAAAAAAGTGCACAGCAATTATTTATTTAAACACAAGCATCCATTAAATCAAACAATGTAATTCTTGTGGGGTCCTGTTGTACTTGATTTGGATGGGAACCTTGTGTTTTTCCTGTCGTAATATTTGTGCTAGTATAGGAACTATATAACAACTATAAAGAACTATATAGTAGTAATAGTCTTTTCCTTTGGCTGAAAGCAATTAAAAAACTTTTGTCAACATTATACAATGTCCCATCATTGTAGATATTGTTAATCTTGTGGTTTTGTTAAAAACAAACTGAGAAATTCCCAATAATATTACAGTTTTCCAGTTTCTAATTTTGTTGTTGTGCTATGGATGATGAAGCCTGTTAAAAGATGGGCACAGGAGTGGACATAAGGATGAGATCACTTCTAAATGTAACGCAGCCTGTGTAAAAGAGGTTACTGACATCATGACCAATACCCAACACAACGTGTCATATGTGAATGTACATGTGACAGCTGTGGTAGGGAGTATGATCTTTGATTACTGATGCATATCTGTCCCTCACATAAAGTCACATGAACTTCTGACCAGCATATAACTCCATTTCTGCTGTTGGATAAAATCCACTTGGCCATTGTAAAAATGAGCTTCTTTTGTTTTCAATGAAAACAGAAAAAAAAATTCTAATTACAAAGACTGGTAAAAAATGAATTCTTTATTTGGCGCTTAACTGTTCCTTATTTAATCTAATCCAGGACATGGCTTTAATAGAAAACCTCTTCTTTGGCTTGGACTGGTGACTGTGGTCAAGCGGTTGTGTTCCAAGACCTGTTTAACATGCAAAGCAGGAAGTAGGTCATATAATCTCAGCGGAAGCTACAGTCATTTGAGTTTTAAAGGCCTTTGAGCCCTGCACCAGATTCGGTGGACCAAGGAGAGGTGACTTTGGGAACAGGTGACTGTAGCGAATGACGACAAACTCGGATGTCCTCATCACTTCAACTGTTTACCATAATCATGAGCAAACTATGTTTACACTACCACCGGTTTTTGGTCTATATCATATGGCAAATGTGTCTTATGTAGAAGTCATGGTAAATTAATATATTGTGTCATGTTTAGAAATGTACCTGAAATGAGACCTCTGCATTTAACCCATACTGGTGAGGAGTAAACATAGTTTACTCCTAACTTTGTCATTTGGCTGAAATGAACCTGCAAACCTTTGAGTGTCAAGGCAACCTTTCATACCATTAGGACACAGCAGGGCAGTGCATATGCTTACAGACTAGAGCTGGGCTTCTATATTAATACATTAAAACCCACAAAAAGGGCTTAATACCATGCAAGTTTTTTATTTTAAATGTTTAATATATTAAACGTTAAGATATATTTAATGTCCAGTGTAACAGAATGTGTTTTTGTATTATAATACAAATCTCCTGTTTGTTGCTAATATAAATCAAATTTATTTTTTTTTAAAGTTCTTCAGAGCACCTTTGTATTCCTGTATGTCTGGACAGCTCTGTGGTAATGCACCACTGTTCGTTTGGGTGTGTCAAAGAGGAGCCTCAGGCTACAGCTGTGGGATGGGCCCGTGTTGCCATGGAAATGACTAGACTGCACAGAACAACAGCAGTACTTCTGTCGAGAGAGGATGAGTAATCCGCAGGAAGAAATAAAAGACAGAAACTTGTCTGAGTGATGATAAATTACACTGTCATAGGAGATAATACATGCGGTTTACCAATTCCAGCACTTCAGAAGGCAGCTTTGATATAATCGTTGTGGAATAATTCAATAAATCATAAAATGTTAGACTAGCCACACGAGCAAGGCTTTTCCCTGCCTTGACTCGAGATAGCTGGGATAGGCTCCAGTGCTCTCTGCAAACGGCGTGGAAAATGGACCTAACCTAAGAACACCATAGCTTGATCAACATAATCTTTGGCATAACTAAATAGAATAAAATTAAATGTTATTTTTCCTTAATATTCCTAAAGACTCTAAAGGAAAAATATCAGCAATGTGAAATTTAGTATTATCAAAATAGTTATATTTACCTAAACCTGTTTTACCTTCATAATAAGAAGACTTTTATTTTGGGTGCAACCTACTCAAAACATTGGAGATAAAATAATTGAATCAAATCTCCTTTGTATGTGACAGTTAAAAGTCATTTAACGAACATATGACACACTTATTGATTTCAAGGTGAATGTCTGACTATTTATCCTTGTGTTTGACTATCCTGAATGTTTGACTAACTATCCATTGTTACCTCATAAACAGGCCTAAGAAAGAAAATATGGTCTTAAGTAAATATTTGACAAATACTTAAGGGCATTCCTATTCTTGTTTAGAATTGAAAAACTAAAATCTGTATGTAAAAAAACCCACATGGAATTACAGTGATTGTTTTGATGTGACGGTATGTGATGTTGTTTTCGCAAGGTCTGTGACTCCCCCTAATGGTGATATTAGTTGAATTGTAAAAGACATTATTACAAAGTTTGATGATGCATATAGTAATCTGCATTCTATTTAGTAGGGTTGGCTCCACATAAGAGTAGAACTTAACTTTTAATCATGTATATTAATTAGGCAAATAAACAAACTCACAATCCTGATAGTGAAAAGTGAACAAAGTGCATTTTGTTGATTAAAGACCATTATGTCCTAGTTGATCAAAGCAATTAATTCTAAGACTTTTTGGGACTGAAGTGCCGTCATTTATTGATATATTGGGAATTCTTCGCGCACCATTTTATTTACAATTCACACTATATCTTTTGGTCTGGTTTTAAAGTAAACAAAAATGCGGAAAATGGTAAATATAATTATTATTATCATTATTTACTAACTTAATATCGTTGTTTATTATATCAAAATATGTATAAATATGTATTTAATAAGATACATAAAACTATCAATTGTTGCATTACATTTTAATATATTCTATGTTATATTCCCACTATGTTAATTTCATTACTTAACTATCTGTTACACTGTAATGACGGTAACTTAATTTTGTATCAGAAACCTTGTTAAAATGTGTTATTTAGATGATATGTGTGATTCACGTCAAAGCATGTCTTACGTAAACCGGTAACGATGAATCGTTCTGAAATATGATTGGACAAGGATGTGCACGCTAACCATCTCGTCCAATCGTTATTCAAATCTTGTGCTCGTGCACAATGAGCGACGTTTAGCAGATGACGCAATAGTGGGTATATATGCTACGACTCTCCCCGCCCCTTCTACCCGAAACCCCCGGCTGTTAGAGCTCTGAGAGTGCGCGTGTGCTCCGGAGCTTGCCTCGGCACACAATATAAAAATTAAAAAATACAAAAAAATTAAAAAACTTTTAAAAACTCTAAAAAATCCCTTTTTCTTTTATAAATAAGAATCGCTGAAGCGGGAGTCGGAAGCCTACAAAAGAAGTAACGACAGTTTTAACGGACGTCAGTAAGCTCGCGAGGGCCTATGCGGTTTGCGACATTTTTCGCGTTTTAAAGTGTTAGTTGCCCTTGACATTTATTGTTTTAACGAAACACCACGCGCTTTATTGGGTCCAGTGAAATTACTTTTAAACGACTTTCAAATATTTATCAAATTGGCTCTTTGAATTAGTCTGATAGCTAACCGTATTCTGACGTAGCTGAGCTCACAAGCCGCGAGTCGAGTTATATCTCCCACTGGAGATTGACATAAAAGAAAAAATGAACCCCGGCGCTCCTAGTTACCCCATGGCATCTCTGTATGTGGGGGACCTGCACCAGGACGTGACTGAAGCCATGCTTTATGAGAAGTTCAGCCCAGCCGGTGCCATCCTCTCCATCCGTGTGTGCAGGGACATGATCACCCGCAGATCGCTTGGTTATGCCTATGTCAACTTTCAGCAGCCGGCAGACGGTGAGTGTGGTGTCAATAAAGCCTTTGACAGCGATGACACGATGGCCAAATTATGTGTAGCGACTGAATTGAATCCTTTAGATTCGCGTAGTGTGTGCCTATATTGCGCAACTCTTTAGTGATCGTACCAGTCCATTTTTTCCCAGACAGATGATCGGCCGAGTATTGCTTTACTTGAGCTATTTGTGCATAAGGTACTTGAGCTATTTGTGCATAACCGTACATTGTACGGTTTTGAGTTGTGGGTTACATAGTTTTGTGACAGATGTGACTTGCATGTATGTTAAACGTATGGTGGAGTGTGGATCAGAGAGTGTGCTGTAAAGATAAGTGCAATCGACACATTTTAAAGAAGCTGGCAGGGATGTAACTGAAGTCTATGTAATGTGGCTGTCTGCAGTGATCAAGATGTTTGAAATGTTTGAATGTATGCTGCTTTTCAAATTGCAGTGCTGTGTCTGTTTCAGATCATGATTAAATAGTGCAAATTCAGACATTTTTAACTCGTTCTGCAAATAAATGCCCCTAAAGTGATCAATATCACCATGTTTAGACAAAAATGAAACCAACAAATATACAAAATGTGTAAGTTTCAGTTTTTGTTCAGCTCCAGTTGTCAAACGTACTTTTATTTACAGCTGAAAGGGCTTTAGACACTATGAACTTTGATGTCATCAAGGGTAGACCTGTCCGCATCATGTGGTCTCAGCGTGATCCCTCTCTGAGGAAGAGTGGAGTTGGCAACATCTTCATCAAGAACCTGGATAAGTCTATCGACAACAAAGCCCTTTATGACACCTTCTCTGCATTTGGCAACATCCTGTCATGCAAGGTAAGGGATCAATATCAATGTCTTGTTAATGATTGGTTGTGATTAGAACATCAGATATTTTGTGCATGAGTACTTTTCAACTGGTCAGTGGGTGCATGACATCATGCTTCTGCTTCTGATATCCTTTCTCAAGGTTGTTTGTGATGAGAATGGCTCAAAGGGGTATGGCTTTGTGCACTTTGAGACCCAGGAGGCTGCTGAAAGAGCCATCGAGAAAATGAATGGCATGTTGCTGAATGACAGAAAAGTGTAAGTGTCATAAATGCGTGGAGCGCTAATTGCTAACTAAACTGTGGTGTGGGTAACTAACAGACTGGATTTAGGCCTGTATTGTGTAGAATGGCTTGGCCTAGGGCTATGTGGTAATTGTGTATTAGATCCTAAATTAACTCTTTAACAGCCGCAAATGGTTGGTAAATTACCACAGTTATGTATATGCAATATTTCATATGCATATAAAATAAGAAATGTTTGTTGGTGTTTGTCAGTGGGATTCTGTAGCTTTTTTACTTTAGCATATGTATGACAAACAGCACAGACTACTGTTTCACTGATAGCATCAAGCCATAGAGACCTGTCTGTGAAACTACTCCTGTCACACACATACAAGGTCCCATTGTCGTGTAATTCCATATTTACTTGTGTTGTCTTAACACTCGTTTTAATGTGTTAATTCTAAGGTATTCTAGATATATAGGTATACTGGTCACTTATTTACAGTAACAAGGTTAAGACCATCTCTCTTGAAGGTTGACAAGCCATATGATGTTACACTTCTTAAATTCAAATTTGTAATCGTCATGGCAAAAGTGTGCATGACATTTCATAGTCTTAGTCCATAGGCCTTAGTATACCAATGCACAATTCTTATTTTTTGAATGTTCTTTTCAGGTTTGTAGGCCGTTTCAAATCTCGCAAAGAGAGGGAGGCTGAGCTTGGGGCAAGAGCTAAAGAGTTCACCAATGTGTATATTAAAAACTTTGGGGAAGATATGGATGATGACAAACTTAAGGATATCTTTAGCAAATATGGTAAGTTGTTAACTATACTAACTTTAGTTTAGATTGCATCTTTATTATTTAGGTTTCTAGATGTCACAGAATGTTATTGTATTATAAGGTACTGCTATGAGCATTCGTGTCATGACTGATGAAAATGGAAAATCTAGAGGCTTCGGCTTTGTCAGTTTCGAGAGGCACGAAGACGCCCAAAGGGTCAGTCCAGCTTTGAATTCTATAAAAAGATTTTGACATCACATTCCTAATCTCTGTATTGGATCAGTGTCAAGAAAATGGTGCCTCTCCTCTCATCCTGCTCTCATTTCATCAGGCTGTGGATGAGATGAATGGAAAAGAGCTGAATGGGAAGCTCATCTATGTGGGTCGTGCACAGAAGAAAGTGGAGCGACAAACTGAGCTCAAGCGCAAATTTGAACAGATGAAGCAGGACCGCATGACCCGCTACCAGGTCAGTGAAGTTGAACTCCCTTCTGCCCAGTCAAATTTGGTAATTCTATATACATCATATTGGTTGAAGTCATTGATTGGTACATAGGCCCTGCATTTCTTCATTGTGGACAATTGTACATAATCCTTTCTATTAGTTTTAAAACTAATAGAAAGGATTTTGCACAATTGTTTGGAGAACACACTTGGCTTTACATAACAGAGTATAACTGACTCTTTTGTTTATCGTGTTTGGAAACGAGGTGATATATATATGAAATTATCATAACTCGTTACTGTCTTTGCAGGGTGTGAATCTGTATGTAAAGAACCTGGATGATGGCATAGATGATGAGCGTCTCCGCAAGGAATTCTCTCCCTTTGGTACAATCACTAGTGCCAAGGTACAAGTGTGTCCATCTTTATTGTACAGGTTATTTACCTACTGAATGTTTTTTTTACATGATGGATAATCTTTATTAGTAATCTTATTTACATTCATAATAAGTTGTCTTTAAAATGTATATGAAATGTAATAGCTCTTCCTCGAAAAGGAAGTCTCATGCAGCGCAGGCTAATATTTCTTCGTCCGTTGTTTTAGTTTCCTTTCAAGAACAGTTTACACAACATTGTGTGAGAAGCTATGGGAGAATCCCATCTCTGTACCCCCTCACCTCAGTTATTATTGAGTAATGCCACTGGCAAATGTTAATTAAGATGGTGAGTAGGGGCGGAGTCACCCCTGCTACATAAGCAGCATGAGCTTGGAATCTTCTTCAATGTTTGCTGCTCAATTGCTGCAGAGCATTTGTGTTTAAGCTTGTGTAGCTGTGTAGCCCTTCTGCTGCCTGTACTAGTACAGTGCTTAGTAGAGCTTTAATGAGAGGGTATATGCTAATTTTTTATGCACTTAATTCTTCGCTGTTCTCATGGCATTATTTTATACAATTCCCCATAGTGTCAGCTTTAAATGAACCGTTCTGGAATAGGGACCATTTTTAGTTAGATGGGGATTAGATATGCATTGACTACACACAACTCACTGTCAATGGCATTTTTAATTTGTGCTGGTGTTATTTAATAAGGTTTAAGGTGAGGAGGTGAGGAAAGGGGATTCCCTCACAGCGTCAGACAATGTGTTGGCTATCTCTCAGGGAACCAAGGTTACAAGAGTAACCAGAGACAACTTCTGTTGCAGGCCATGTTCCCATTTTAGAAGCTTGCCAGTAGTTACTTTTCCATAATTTGCTTTTCCTACATAAAGTGTTGACATTTTTCTCTCTCCCCCTCTTCTCTCAGGTCATGATGGATGGTGGGCGCAGTAAAGGCTTTGGTTTCGTCTGTTTCTCTTCTCCTGAGGAAGCCACCAAAGCAGTGACTGAAATGAACGGCCGCATTGTGGCTACCAAGCCTTTGTATGTGGCTCTGGCTCAGCGTAAGGAGGAGCGGCAGGCCCATCTCACCAACCAGTACATGCAGAGGATGGCCAGCGTCCGCGCAGTGCCAAACCCCGTCATCAACCCCTACCAGCCTGCACCTCCATCAGGATACTTCATGGCTGCTGTTCCTCAAGTAAACACAGTTGTTAACAAGGGTGGCATTGTTTCCATTAGGGACACATGGTTTATAGATGCTGTACTGACAGTGTTCTTGCATCACAGGCCCAGAACAGAGCTGCATATTACCCTACCAGTCACCTTGCCCAGCTTAGACCCAGCCCCCGCTGGACCACGCAGGGCGTCCGGCCTCAGCGTAAGTCAAGGGTCAAATTTAAAAGAATATAACTCAAATGTTTAAATGAATCCAAAGTGAAGCAAAGTAGTAATATTAAATAATTACATCAATCCATTCCCTGCAGATTTCCAGAACATGCCGGGCACCATGCGTACCTCTGCCCCTAGACCTCAGACCTTCAGCACCATGCGTCCTGCCTCCCAGGTGCCTCGCATGATGTCTGCTCAGCGTGTCGGTGAGTCCTTTTATGCTTTTTATTAAATTTACTAATTTAGTGGACAAAAATGTGTTAATTGTTTTAGGCTTGAAATTTGTAAATCTAAGTAGTCTAAAATATAAAAAAAATGTTCTGTGAAAGGTGCAGAAGCATAAAATGTTCGACCCAAATACAATGATAAAGATGTCCTACTTGCCTCTCAAACAATGAATGTGTTCATGAGATGGAGGCAGCATGACTTTGGAAAGCACTGTGAAGGAGGGGTGGAATGTTATGCTCTCAAAGCTAGCTTGCTATTGGTAGCAAATTGGGCTACCCTGCCTTTAAACATCAAATATATTTAAGCATTAAAGAACAATAGCTTACATTTATAGGGTCAGTTATTTACTCAATATTAACTCTCTCTCAACATATAACGTCTCTGTCTCTCTCTTCATCTCTCTCTGTCTAGCTGCACAGGCCATGGGCCCACGGCCCGCGACTGCTGCGGCTGCCGGAGCTGCCCCCCCGGTGCGTGGTGTACCTCAGTACAAATATGCACCCAGTGTTCGCAACCCTCAACAGCACATGAACACACAGCCTCAGGTTACCATGCAGCAGGTGAGCTTCTGCATAATTAGCTTTAGCCCATCCAGTCAAAACATTCAGGAGATTTGAATAAGCATTATTTTAATGTTTTGTTGTGCTTTCAGCCTGCTGTGCACGTGCAAGGACAGGAACCGCTGACCGCCTCCATGCTCGCAGCCGCTCCTCCACAGGAGCAGAAGCAGATGCTGGGTAAGGGCTCAGCTACAATATCTTTGCTTTTTTTATGTTGTAACTTTCCTGTCCTCCGCCCAACAAAATGAGGTTAACCTGGTGTCTTTATCTCCTAGGTGAGCGTCTTTTCCCATTAATTCAGAATATGCATCCAAGCCTGGCTGGTAAGATCACTGGAATGCTTCTGGAAATAGACAATTCTGAGCTTCTTCACATGCTGGAGTCCCCAGAGTCTTTGCGCTCCAAAGTAAGAATTGTTGCTTTTTAGGCGTGCATGTGAAACGTGCTCAGTAGTGTTTATGAACTGAGCGTATTTTAATGCATATGGACGTGTCAACAGGTTGATGAGGCAGTGGCTGTACTTCAGGCTCACCAGGCTAAAGAAGCCGCTCAAAAAACAGCCGTGACCAACTCTTCTGGGGTGCCAAGCGTTTAAGCCAAGGTAACAGATTCATGTTGTTGTGTGTAGCCCCTTTCACACATGCAGCCTGTTTGGATTACAATGTGTGAAAGGTGCTGTTGTCTTTTCTGCTTACATAAAATGTTTATGCCATTTGAAAACAGTGATTTTTTTTTTATTTTATAGGGGTGTGCAACCTTGAAACTTTACAGAGGGGAAATAGGAAACCTTAAAAACTAAAACACAGAAAACATCGCAAAATCGTCTAAAAGAATATTTTAAAAAGCGACTAGAAGGAGCCAGGTCTAGAGAACAAAATCCTAGGCCTAGTTAGAGTATTTTAAAAAATGGAATAAAAAAGGAAAAGCAGAAAAATAAAAATGTTGGGCTTTTAAAAAAAAATGTTCCACAGTATATGGAAAAAGCCCTAAAGCATTCCTGCCTTGTTTTATTGCTTTTAAATACTATCTAAGTCATGTTCTTGGAAGGGAGGGGAGAACTGACTGAACCAACAATGTGAAGTTTATCTTTAATTGTTAATTTGCTTGCTGAAATAAAAAATCATTCAAATGTGTAAATGAGACTTTATTTATCCGCAGAATCGCAGGACATTTTCAGATGAGCACATAATAGAGATTTAATGTCCTACTTTTGGTGCATTTGGTGCACAATTGGTGCATTGAGGGCAACAGGAAACATCACACCAATCTTTGATTTGCCCTGTATGTAGCCCTTTTTCCTGCATTCGCTTAATTAAGGTTTTGTTTAAATTCAGGCTAAGTTAGCATTTAGCAGTTGTAACAACAGAAGGCTTGTGGTAAATGCAAATACTGAACATATTGTGTCTGCCATGTCATATGCAACCAACAATAATAAGGTCCAAACTTTGAACTTTTGAGTACTTCTGTATTCACATGACCTCGACTCAGTACAATATCTAGATATTGTATTTTTAATGGTGTTATTCCCTCCATTTAGAATCAAATTCTTTGTGTTTAGCCAAAACATTTAATACTTTGATACAGCATGGGGTAAATAGTCTTTGTCAAAATAATTTGCTTTAAAATAGAATGTACCTACATGAATAATACATATATTATACTTTCCTGACATGAAGAACTAAAATAAGTTCATAGGCAGATCTAATGCAGTTGCCACACTGCACAATTTTTATGCACAATAACACTCTTAATAAAGGAACCTTTTAACGACCATAACATCATGTCACATGCAGCTGCATGTGAGCTTTGTTTGTGAAAGGCTGTTTAGATACTGATTGGACCTGCAGTAGTTTAGACAGTATACAGCTTCCATTGCATCTGTGACATTTGTACCTATTATTTGATTAAATGAAGGAGGGTGCTCTCTGTATTTTAGATGCAATGTAATGAGGTCAGTCACAATGTTTGAAGTATTTATTATAACAAACTGCATACTGTCTGGTGTGTCACTGTCTAGTATGCAGTATAATAGTACACCATTTTGAGGTTATATGTTAACCTTTGGATTTAGGTTACAAATGCTGAAGTAATTAAACTCATCTGATAAATTGTTTAGTCCAGTAACAAACATTGAAAATCCACAAGATATCACTCGTCTGTCATTGATCATGGATGTTGTTTATTTTTTTGTGCCAGAATCTTCACAGGTGTAGTACACAGAACCTCACACTTCCAGTAACAGACAGTCTGAGTTTCAGTGTTTTGCTGTCTAGACTGTAAAATTGATGCTTTGGGGAGATGACACAACAGATTTGCTTTGCACACAGTAATCATTCAGTGCTTTACCCTCAGCAGGACATTCTCTCAAAAAATCCAGATTTATATATTCTATGAGAAGGGTTTAGCGTTTCGCCCATATATGGGCAAACAGTTCTGAGCATTCAGCTGTCCTAAATATAGACAAGCTTAATATTGACTGATATTTTAAAATGCTTAAATTAACAATATATACGCGGTCTGTGTTGTTTCCATGAAATGAAACTAATGGGGCAAATTTGTCTTTGTTTGGCTGTATAACTGCCTTCTTACGCTTGAGTGCTTGCACCCTTAACAATTCTCTCTGGGCCAGTCATTACAATCACCTGCTGCCTTCCCCGCCCAGCCAGGTGAGCATAACATGTTGTCTGAGCAGTTGTTCCGTGAAATGCCCCCCAGCATCAGAAATATTGCTACAGCTGGTATAACATGACGCTGGCAACACCAAGGTCATAAGTTTGATTTCCAGGAAATGTACACACTGATTAGTGTATGCCTCAGATGTAATCAAATGTCAGTTGTTTTGAATATAAGTATCTGACAAATTCAGAAAATGCACTAAGCATTTTTATTACTCTAAGACATCAATAGTTTCATAATGATACAATACTTATTAAGCTAGAAAACGTGCACTAGAAAAAGAGTATCTTACTTTTATCTAAAAGAATCATTGCTAAAAGTATCTTAGCTATGTTGTCCAAGGAAAAATATATAGTAATATATAGCAAAATGGCACAAGATATACTTATTTACACTTGTTTTCTATAGGATGTTTAAATGTTTTAGTTCACTTAAACTGAAAAATTTCTCATTATTTTAAAACATTTTGATTTGATTTTATGTTGAAATCTAAAAATTAGTTTTATACAAAATACAATTGTGTCAGCATCTCAGGATGATGCCTCAGAAAGCTGAGTGTTAAAATGCCAGAGAACATTTTGGCAAATTCTAGAGTGCTTCAAAGATGCCAAACTTATTCCCATAGTTCCATTTGTGTTCTTGCATTGCTTTGATAACTTTACTATTATACCAAATTGGGAAAAAATAATAATGTGATTCTAGACTTTTGAAAGGTAGCATATGTTAACCCTCCATGCTCAATTTACCCTCAATTTAAAGACCCCAGCAATTTAAACCTCCAGAATATTTTTACCCAAGTTTGTCTGTCAAGTACTTTATTTATTTGTTTACTACCTAAAGAGCCATTCAATAACAAGCCAAAAAATGAATCAACCAAGAATTTAGAGACATTAAACATTAAATGGGGTCAAATTGACCCCAAAGATAATAGGAGGGTTAAATAATTATATATGTTTTTCTTGTGGTACTGGTAAATGTCTTTCTCTTTACTCTAGTTAAATGTAGTTGTATTATTGAATGCATTTTGTTGAGTCTTTCTACTCAGGTGTGCATAGAGACAAAAACAGCAGTGTTCTTTGTAAAGGGAGGGACATTTCGCTCTCAGATGATCTCCATTGACACGGTTGCTATGCACAGGGCAATACAGCAAGCTGGTCATACGCTTTTCCCAGTGCACATGACTAAACATGCCCATTACAGCCCTGCTGTTACAGATACTCAGAGCAAAGTCAGGTGGATTGTTAAATAGAATGTACAACCAAAGAAACTGCATGACCTGGCTAGCAGAATGAATCTCAAGAAACCTTTAATCAACATTTAGGGTGATGCTTCACCCCAGCCAAGACATGTTTTGCATTGCAGCATTATTGTCCTGACAATTAAGCACATTTTATTTCCAAATTATGACATCATATTTAAATGTTAAAGTGTTTCTAACTTATGTTAGTGGTTATTGGTGAAAGGGAATAATAAATATAATATAAAAGATTGCATCGTAAAGAGATTCTAAGAAACACCATCAGGAAGAATGTAAGAAATAGAAGCTACATTATGGTACCGAAGGTTGTTTTAATTGTCATAACAACATTTATTGTCATCTTGGAAACAGGAAACTAAATTTTAATGATCCTATATGTAGACTTCATTGTCATGCTTAAAATATTTTCATTTTGGTGAATATTTTTGGTAGATGTTGTGGAACCAGTATGTGTTAAAATCTGTGGTATGTTTTTATTGTATGACTCTATGATCTAACTGATACTTTGTTTGGGCTGGGCTGGTAAATTTTCCGGTAATTATACAAATATATAAAACAGGCTGTAAACTAGTTAATGTTACAATATTGATAACTTACTTGTACAGTCTCATGATTATGATAAGTCTTTGCTTGCCTGTTGCGTTACATAATATGACATTGAAATATGCTTTACTTTTACAAGTTTGAGCAGCAATTCATAATTTTGCTGTAGGGATTCTTTCTATGACGGCTGTAAAAAAATATACAGTGTCTCTCATTTGCTTTGGATAAAGTTGCTTGTTACATGAATGAATGTAAATATTCTTTCCCATTTTTTGTCTTTTCAGATGTATACCATATATTTACCTGCTTGTCTATGCAGAGAGATTAACCAAGTGATTAGATTTATATTAACTTTGAAAGGCTCATGACTGGCTTATTTTGTTTATTACCTTTGTCGATAGACACAGCAAAACAATTGTAAATAGAGGTAGAAAAGCCCTTAGACAGAGCAGAATCTCACTATTGATCCATGTAAATTATTTATCATTGATCTGGATTTATGCTAAATCTCATTGTGGCCCAAATGGACTCATCTGACAATAATGATTTTGTTGAAGCAAAAGTGTCCTGTTCCCCACAGCCAGTAACAAACATCCACAGATGTGATCCTAAAAAACCTTGATATAATGGTTTGGATATTTTGTTTTGTGCCAAAACTAAATCAAATGTAAATTCATCGTGAATAATCATGAGGAAATTGTAAAAATTTACAAGTATTTACAAGCCATTTTTCACCCAAAACTTAGCTATCATTATTAACATGCCACCCTTTAGATTCAGTTATAAAATACCTTTTGTTTCCGCTGCTGTAGGTGGGATATATATTGCATTAAGACTGAAACATGCAGGTAAGTGTTAACTGTTTCCCCAGTCTCCCTTAAATTAGAATCAAAATGACTCTGTCACAAAACATACATTTGCACATAGATTTTTAGGCACCAAGCATTGGAATGCAAATGAAACTTAGATTGTTTTGTGAAGTGCTTTTGTTTGTGTGTAACAGGGTGTGTGCTTTGAGAAACATTCCCTCTGTACATTCTTTATGTGACGTAAGACATAGTTGGTAAATAGCTGTCTTCTGGCATATTCCACGAATGCTTCGTTTTTAATTTGGAAAATATTTTGGTCATGCGGACTAACATTGCTGTCTTACATAAAACAGCTGAGAGTTTAAACCACACAGAATGTATCAGTTAATCTCTACAACTAATCTGAAATGTTTTCTCAAACCCTTAAACCCTCAGCCCGTTATCAATAATCAAGTTTCTCACAAAAGGTCAACAGTATCTGTGCAACTTTAATCGCACAGTTTTGTGCGTTCATATAGTATTGTTGTTGTCTGACAGACTGATAACATTAACCACAATGGGCTGGATGCTTCATGTGTTTCATGATTAGCTAAATACATGTTGCTACATTCCTCCAAACAGAAACAAAGCTTTGGCATTTTGCAATAAGCAGTTTGTATTACTAAACATAGCTTATTTTTGAAGTTTCCAGCACCATACCAAGAAAGTAAATTAAACAAATATTTTTAACTATTTTACTATTATTTGTCTTTGATATAGTATAGTGTTCTAGAAATATTTTCTTGCAGAATATATAAATACAAACATACAAAGCTTTAATGTGCAAATGTGATACAATAAATGACAAAAATACAAAGTCATGTAAACACAGATTTATTTAGTATTGTTTTGTGTAAATAATCTGAGGGATGAAAGTAGAATAATTTTTCTAAAAAGTAGGTGTGTTGTGGTAAGGGTTTTGGGCGGCTCGTCAAAATCTCGCGAGATTTATTGTTTAAACTGATATGTGAGAAGAGAGCGAGGAGCGTTTAACGAGCGATCGAGTGCAGGACGACCGGAGTTCAAGCTCACAAAACAACTCCGCAAAGTAGCCTTTTTCTTATTCAACACTCGGAGTTTTTCGCTTTTATTTGTTACCTGGAATGAAATGCTTTTATGTGGATGACTTGAAAGGTCAGTGGTTGTTTTATATTGTCTTGAAAACGGCTAGTTCGAGGGTTTGGCTAACGGTCGGTGTTTGCTTTCACATTCGCTCGAGCTCGCGAGCGTGAAAGCGTTCATGTAGGCTTTTACTTAACAAAGACGAACCACAAGTGTATCTTATTTCAGGACACAAGCGTTGTTTCGGTGTTTTACGGCACCTACCAGGCGTGTAGTGGGGTGAAATCGGTTTAAAGGGCCTGTAGAGGGCTCGACATTAAATGAACCTACCTTGCATGTAACCAGTTATCGCATTATCCATTTGTTTTTGTTTGACCAGTTAAAATTCACACCGTTGTAACAAGGAAGTCTGTTAAAGTAAAACATTTATCTAGTTTAATCACCGAGGACACGTCAAGAAACCTTTGATCTGCTTTGTGCATACATGTTTTCCATACCATTGTAATGGCTTGTTTTGTAATAGCACGCCTGGTGTTTGTGAATAGTTAAAGATCATGTAATAAATCATAGTAGTCATCGTACTTAAACCAGTCATAGGTGGTTTTAGTCTGGTATTGCGCTAGATGTACTGGCAAACAGGTTGCTGTAAAATATTGTGCTTTAATTTTCGTGCCATGGCTAACTTGCCTGAACAAGTACACAGTCTAGATCAAGTAAATTTCGTGTAGAAAAATGAGCATGCTGGATATGTAAGGCAGATGTCATTATCCTGTCTTGCATTTAGTTCAAGGATTAATTTTATATGCCGGTAAGCTTTCGTTGGGAATGAATTGTAGCACTGTGAACAAGTTAACTAGTTTCTGGAAGCGTAGCTTGAGGCGTCTCATTATTGTGTTAAATTATTGCTTAAAATGGGTATTACCTAAACCTGTGATGGAAACTATGGTCTGTTGATGTACCTGTGGCTGCTGTAAATGTTGATTTAGCACCCATTTTAACATTAGTCTTGATTACTATCAGAGGTGTATCAACTCGAGTTGTGGGTTTTATGACATGGTTCGTCTACGTCAAGGAAGATCGTTACCCGTTAGAATTAGACCTAGATCTATTTTTTTACTTCCCTGGTACAGTGTTGAAAGGGATTGAGCTAAATCCTACATGGAAGCAGCTTATTTTTAGTGTCACCCACCAGTGTAGACTGGTTTTGATCTGAAACCAAAATGGAAACGCAGACATATCGTAGACATTTCTTTCATTGCGAGTTGCTTTGCTAGCTTACATTTCTCTGAAAGTGTTTCCAAGTTGGCAGCTGTTTTGAATTAATTGACAAAAATAGAGACTGTCTCAGTTTAAGAGATTGAATTCTTTGTCATTGGGGTTTGTTGCACTTGGTTGGTTTACGAAGAGGCAGCACAACAAAAAGTAAATATACATTCAAGCTTGTAATATAAATGCAAAGTTTTTTTTTAATGTATGGGGTGCTTTCCTCAGAATTAGGATCTCTGTGTGACCTCACTGTACCACAAGGTTTTAAAGAACAGTTTTGTCAAGTCAGATGACTGCAACTGAAGCAGATTCCTTTTTTTTTTTTTTACAAGGTTCTGTTTAAGGGTGTGATGAAATTCTTCAGGAGAAAATTGGTCTGAGGTTAAGACATGGTTTAAAAAATTCCCTTGGTTTTGTTCTTGACCTTAATGTCTTGGGCTTGTTTCTCTGAAGGTTTGGAGAACAGTGAAGGCTTTATTCAGGCTGAAAGTGCTGGACTGAAAAGACAGGAGTTGTTTTAGCAGAGCTTTTTACTTGTGGCAAGTGATGTCAAAATGATTGTAGCATACCCACCGACTATTCACAATCTCCTTACAGATAATCTGGTACACATTGAAACTAAAAATAAATGTAATGGCTCACATTTTTGGTGACTCTCAGTCCACCAGGTACGATTGTGTTAAATTCTGGGTTGAAACAAGCACATCTGAGGTTTAAATAATCCAGATTTACCAAAGTTTGTTAGGGCAGTAGTTTCAAATCTTGGAAGGATATTTGTGTAGTTTAAGGCTCTTTGTAACAAAGAACTCGATATTCATTAGCAGAATGCTTTCTCCTTTGCTATGTGAGACTAGGTGATTGTTACTATACCTTTTTTACCAACAGGTGTTAACACAGTACATTAATTTTTCTAAGAAAAACATTTCAGTGACATTGTAAATCAGTAGTCATTAAGATATAGACTAGTGTTTGTTCTTACCTGGTTGGTTAAGAATTGTTTCCCGTTTGCTAATGTGGTTAATTAATTTGTGTGCTGAGGTCAGGGCATTTTAAAAGCAACCAGTGTTGATGCATGCAGTCTTAATCCCCCCACAATGCAACAGTTTCGGCCACTTCATTGGCAGTGATCTGTGCTGCAACTGCTTATCTAATGACTAGTTACACTTTAACTGTTATTATGACTTGCATTTTAGCAAACCTCAGTGCAAGTCTAAATAATATTTATAAAGCCATATGCCTGTAGCTTACTGTAGTTTTGTTAGTAGTAGTTGTCTTAATGTTTATAAAAAATGCTGTATTTATACTGCTGCCACTGTTTCCTAATATTATTTTGCTGCTATGGTGATGGTGTCTTGTGAAATGCAGTATTCAGGAAATTCATGGAGACGCTTGTTAAAGGAAGTGTACATATCGTTTCTGTAAAGCCATTTCTGTGAATTTTAATCTTGCCAAAGGTTTTGTGTGTACTGTAAACAATCAGAAAATAAAAAAAAATTGGTGTTTGTCTAGGAAACACAGTACTAGTGTTGTATGTAAGCAACTGAGTGTAGTCATAATCTGTTATGGATGTAAATTTGCATGTAAATGTCATTTCCTAAAAGTGACGGATAAATATGAATGCAACACTTTCACTTTTAAGCGGCGCTTTGCATCCGGACAGGAGGGGAATTTGATGGCAAGTGTTATAAAAACCACAAATGTTGTTCCTTTGTGTTGTTATAAGTCACATGAGCTCTATTCTTTTGTCCTGGTGGCTTGATAGCTTTTCAAGTAACTTTTATAGACAATCGAGACACTGTCTATCTCAATTTGTTTGAAGTACACTTGACAGTGGTCTTGTTTTAAACATCTCTGTGCTTGCTTACACACACACACACACACACACAGTTTATATTTGCAGCTTCCTTTCACCAACAGACACAGTGTACAGAAGCCATATATAGAAGACCTGTGTTTAGCTCTCATCAATTGGAGCTAAATCTCATTGCTGAATGACCTGGGGAGGCCATCTGAATGATCAGTGCTTGGATTAGATGCACTCACTTCTGACATTTTAATCTCTGTCCTTCATTCAGGATTTACAGAAACTCTTGTTAGATTAGCTGGTCAGGCTGAAGCAATATATATAATGTTAAATAAATATCAATAATAAAAATATGATGTCCGGACAGTATTGGCTGCTAATTTAAACCATAATTTGCCAGATTACTGTCTTATGTAAAGCATTCAACTGCCAATATTTACAACTGTTTAATATTTACATAAACTTGTACAAATGGGTTTTATTGAAATTAGTTGAATTTCCCAATGTTGATAGAAGTGAGAGAGTTGGCCATGGCTCATGGAACGTGTCTCAGCATTACAGTGCTGTAGTTTCTCCCGTCCTTGTTGTATTTTGTGCTTTTTTTGTCTGGTAAGATTGGAATAGAGATGGCTTACAGTGTACTCGAAAAAGCCTTTTATTTTTGGCTGCTAAGATGACAGCAGTTTGCAAATCAGCTTGCGGTTTTCAGCTTTAATGGCCATTAATATGTTTAATGGCTTTAATATGTAAAGCTTTACGTTCAGTATATTGTTGCACGGTATACCGACACTAAAAAGGACCACTTACCCTGCTCTTCAAAATGGTATTGTTTCTTATCAGCATATCAGTACTAGTTAAATAAGAATGACAATGGTTGACGTCATGTGGATAAAATGTTTAAAAGATGCTTAAAATGAACATCAACTTATCAAAGGGTCTCGCTGACATCTTGACCCTTCAACATTTTTTAAAAGCAACAGGTAGTGAATGTAAATAACTTTAACCTGCATGATGCTCATGCTTTCAGATCTAAGCCACATAAAGCTGTCCGACTGTGAAATTATATTGTATTTGGTAACACTTTACAATAAGATTTCATTGGTTAGCATTAGTTAACTAACGAACAATACTTCTATTAAGCTTATCTAATGTTAACTTCATTATTGCTAATACAATTTTAAAAGTGGAAGCTCTTTTAACATTTATTAATGCACAAAGAACTAATGGGAACAATGAGCAATTGTATTGGTATAAACAAGCAATAATGATGTATAATGTCGGTGTTGTGACAACACTAGTCCAGTATAAAACTCAGCATGCCCTCCATACAAGGTAAAAGCTTGAATGGTCAGGAACATGTAGTTAGACATTAAGAGTACATAATGTCTGTTGTCATAGTGAGGAAATCTGTTCTCAATGAAGAATGCTACCAAACACTGCTTCAATAAGCTCATTACAGAAATCCCACTGCATTCTATATGCATGTCTTCTTTTCCTGAGCTGCACACAGTATGCCTGCCAACATCTGAGGGGTGTGTATGTGCGTCCTGAAGCGGCAGGGACAGTTGCAAGTGCTCCTGAGAGAAATTGAGTGGTCTCCTGCTGGCATAATAGGCAGTTGCACTGATGTAGAAAAGCTTATTTGGTCTGTTGATGAACACCAAACAGGCAGCCTGAACTTAGCCTTACAAAATGTCTGGCTGCTGACATCATTTCCTCTCAGTCCTCAGCTGACTGAGAGAGTGGGCGGAAAGAAAAATGGGAAGAGGTGTAGACTGTGCTGTAGTCAGCTGGTGTGTTTGGCTTTAATGGGGCTTTCTGTTTTACTTTTAGTAGCAGTAAACGGTTCAAGCAGTTCTTAGCTATTTAGTTAGTTTACATGGCTCCTTGCAGTTAGACATTACAGCAGCACTAGCCCTTATAAATCTCCCAATGTCCCGCTGATGTGACTTAGTCTTTATGATGCTGGCTGCTGCTTTATATGAGGGAATCAGAATGAAATTGCTTACATATGTGAGAAACAGAGTTGCAGATTTGAGGTTTTCCGCAGGACAGGGATATTAATGGATTGATGTTTTGATTGCTTTATTTTTTTTATTCTGGTGGCTGAGTTCAAGGTTTATGTTTTGGTGTAAAAGCCTTTAATGTGTTGTGGGCTCTTGTGTAACCATATGGAGCAATGGTCGGTGTACTTTGAAAAATGACATATTTCCACCTTAAAACAAGGAATTTTGCCTAGGAATTTTTGGAAATATGTCATTTTTTGATAAGGAAACTGTTCAGAAAATGTTTTTCATTTTGCCCCAGCTTGTCTGGCTGGAGTTTTTGTCTGTTGTCCCAGGGCACAGTGTGTGTTTGTTTACTGTTTGAGGATTTACACCCAGTAAATGAAAATCTGCAAAGCTGTTACAGATGTCATTTACTGCTCCAGTGTTTACTTGAACTCTCTGAGACCCCTTATCTTAACTGAGTCCCCTCACTGAAACGGGGAGCATCGCCACTTTTTAAATTATCTTCAGTTTCAGTGCAACGTCTTAATTCATTTTGTGTTATGGTATCTGTCATATTTTTGCTTCTAGTTTAATGTAGAGTACGGTTTAATCCCAGAACATCTGAGAATGTCTAATGAGGCCTGACTTTATCAGAATAAAACAACAGAAAATTTTATTAATGACTGATTACTGCTTAACTGTGCTGTTTACTGGGGTTCTGAGCTTCATAACATTTATGGACAATGTTAGATACAAATGTTGTATGTTTCGCTTGGTAGCCTTGGGAAAAATTAAGACGAAACTGTCCTTATTTTACCAGAAGAATTTGATTAATGTTGATATGTCATTTGTAAACGGCATACCACACTGGTTAGACAGGGTAGGTGTGTCGTGGGAATGTGTTTAACACCGCCAGCTGTTTAGCTCTAATATTATTTTAGTTTAACTTTAGCCTCTTTATTTTTGTCGTATCACCAACTCAACCAGTAAATATTGATTGAAATGAGCAGACCTTGTTTGGATCTAGGAGTCCCTGGTGTCAGGGCTATAGTAAATCCACAAATGTGTTTTACTTTGTACTGTGTTAAAAATATGTTGCAGCAAAATACATGAAAACTGATGTTTTAGGGTGTTGCTTGTCATGCTTTTCTTAATAAAACATTTGTCTAGTTGTTTTAAATACAAGTATGTACTTAACATAAGTGTCTATTAAAAATGCATTTGATAAGGATCAAGTGAACTGAAAGCAGTGCATTCATACAGAGTATCCTCAAGACTGTGTAGCTGACTAGTTGTTTAGGCAAATTCCCTGAGATAGATTTGTACATCTCTATATAGTAATTACAAGTCTCCCCGCTCTTATCAAACTCCCATTTGTTGTTATTGGAAACATTCTGGAACAATCCCTGTTTCCTTCTATTACATAACACACATGTGATGCTCTCCTGGCATCTTCTGTTTAGAATAAGTCCTGAAACTTGCTTAGGGTGACTAACAGAAGATTCCTCAGCTGCCTGACAGTGATTTAATAAAGCAATACCAGAGGCTTTTCACAATTTGATAAGTCCCACGTTATTGTAAAATGGCAAAACCGGCACTAATGAATGACACCGACTTTGGCGTAACTACTATCTATATCTTATAACTAGGGATGGGCATTTCTGATCATGTTCCATTTCGATTAATCAACAGGTTTGAAAACGAGTACTCGATTAATCGGGGGTGGAGCTTAAGCAAGGGGCGGGCGTGTGCGTCATAGTGACAGTTACAATATTTTAATTAAAGCCCTGTAACGCGCTGGCTTGACAGGCTGTCTTTTAGTGAACAAGCGCACTTTTCGCATAAAGCAACAATCCTTGCAGTGACTGTTTTGCGTGATGGGACAGTATTAGTGGGGCTCAACGTAATTAATTAAACGTTTAAAACTTTCACCTTCAACAAAACTAATAGGCAGCAAGTCTTCTGCTGTCATTTCTGCAATTAGCTGCGTTTCTGTCTGATGGTGAAATCTCTAATGCTCGTCTGACTGCTGGTAGCGGCATCGGAATCATCTGTTTTTTTGTGTTTGTGTGCAAGATGGTAACGCATTGAGCTCGTTGTGGAGTTGTAGACGAGGGCTGTTTTTCGTCAAGTTTTGCCAGACACCGCAGCGCGCTTTAGAAGCCATATTCGCTCTGCAACTTCCCGCCGCCATAACCAATCAAATATCAGACTACCGTCCAAATACCAGCATAACCAATAAGAATGAAAGTAGTTTAATAGAAAAATGTGTTATTAATGCCAATCGATCATCGTTTTCATGCTCGACCACCGTTGATGCGTTCGAGTAATCGATTAACCGAGTACTCGTGCACATCCCTACTTATAACTCATTATTTACAAGAAACATTGCTGATTTGGGTTAGAAACAGTGCTGATATTTGTGGTTTTCTACTAGTTTTATAGGTGACACTATTTCACTTAAAATACTATTTTAGTAAAATACTGATAGTGAGAGATTTGTAAATTGACTAAGAGTGTGAACACTGGCTTTGTGACTGCTGTTAAGAGACTATGCTGTTTGTTCTTGCTGTCTGACGTCAGCTTCTGACTCAACTAATGGCCCGAGTTAGAACCAAATTGTTTGTCTTAGAAATAGGAACCTTGATAATCATTTTTCGCAATTCTGTTTGGTGTTGCCAATAGCACAGATTATTATGCGCTGATCCTTTTAGTGAAGTACAACTTGTAACATACAGCCTTTAAGTTTTTTTTGCTTGTGTTTTTGACCAACTAAAGCTGTTCACCACAGTCACTCTTAAACTTCCCACAAGGCCTGAAAACAGGGGTATCATTAATTGTGAAGCTAACAGACTGTGTTTCAAGCAAATGCTGCTGTGTGTTTTGAATGGAGAGTGTGAAATAATCCAGCTGGGAAGTGTGTGTTGATATTTGCAGAAGAAGGGTCATGCATTCTTGGTATAGTTTAGAAGCAGCCCAACAGTGTTTCTGAGGGAGGGTCTTCTTGGATCATAAAAGAAAAGAGAGGGAGATGCCTAAAAAATATTGTGGAAAGTCCCTCTTACCCTCATGAGAACCAATGTTCTTGTTAGGGTTATGTTCTGTTATTACAATAACACCATGAGAAGAGTGTTACTGTCTTACTTATTCTAAATTATAAAAATGGTATAAAAATTAAAGCGCAAATCTAACTGTCCTACAGAAGGCCCTCTTTAATTTGCCAAATTCCATGACTTTTTGCCATGTACATTTTTTAATTTGTAAATTCCATTTTTAACTATAAACCTGAAGGTGGTCACATGAGGTGAGAAGTGCCACATGATGTCTAGATAAAATAACACATGAGTGGGCTGAAGTCCAAAGTCTGTTCCTGATACCTGTTTATTTAGCTAAAGCTAAATTTTACCTAAAATGTTTGTCTATCTAAACCTGTATTTTATACACACTTGGTTGTACATTACTTTATCGCAACCAATATTTAACAGTTTCATTTGTGCGGTAGACATCAAGTAAGCTATGAAGGTTTTGTTCTGTATTAATTTTCAATTTTTTGATTTTTTTTGTTCTTTGGACAATGTTATGTAACTTAATATGAAATTGTGAATTGTGCTTTGTAGAGCAGCAGGGTTTGGGCAGAATCCAGAGTCTCTGAACACTGTGTGTGTGCACAATAACAGAAAACAATGTGTCAGGTTCTTAAAGATGTGTCATGATGCATCCCTGTGCTGTGTAACCACCCTGCTGCTTGCTTTTAACTGTAGAAGCAGTAAAACGGTGCCTAAATTCTCATTTGTGTTGTTCATGATAAAATACTATGCAAAAACAAACCCCTTATATAAAAAAAGAATTGTTGTTAATTTAATGGTGCACAAATGCATGTTTAAGTAATTTGCAACAAATGTGTGTTAAATATTAATATTTTCAAATTTTGTATTAGAAAGTGTGTAAAATGTTACATCACAGGCAGTGTGTAGATGTCACTGTTTAAGTAGTGACTGCAGTGTATCAGTCAGCTTTGAAGTCTTTACTCAATGTGCACACACAGTGTGGAAAAATAAATTAAACTTTTCACCAGCACACCCAGCTTTAGTTTGCCATCCCATATGATTAAGAGTTTGATTTGTTTTTAATGACGTAACATATTTGTGCAGAGCTCACCTCCACAATACTAGGTTGTTTTGGAGACCGCCAGCATTTTGAAGTGTCTTTCTAAGTGGTTAGTAAGTTGTTTGTTGGGTGCTTATCAGCCAAATGGTAAGAGAATCCATCCCCAAATCTCTATTGTGTTCTGGTCTGATATAGCCTAGTTCCTCCTGAAATGTAAATCTATAGGATTCTTTTCCCACCTGTTTGTCTGTAAATGTAGGATCTTAAGCCATGCATACACTGTAAGACACTTAAATACTTTTAAAGGAAGTCTTTTGTTTTCTGTCAGGCCTGGTGTGAATCTGACTACTTATCTGTAATTGCCACACCTAAATAAGTTTTGTCTCCCACTGTGATCTTGATACTTGTTCTCACATAAACTCAATAACAATGGAAGACTATTCTGGACAACATGTCAACAAATGGCTCAATTGCATTCATTTTTGCATTGCACAGAAGGAGAGAAAAGACAGAAATTGAAAGCGATTTGGATATAATTATGAGTAATTTACACATTAGATGCATATTACCATATTAATGTACACCAATGTCTAATAGTGTGCACACAGCTTCAGAAAAAGGGTAGCTCACTCCTAAAACAGACACACAATTTAAGGTGTCGTATTCGGGAGTTAATTACGTTTGTTACCAATAGTACTACTGATGTTTGCCTTTGCAAATACCACTAACAAGGGTACTTCAGAGCCCATACTCTTGTTAATGTTTCTTAATATTGCAGTGCTCTTGTACTGTGTGCATTTAGGCTGTAGCCAGTGATTTGTTCCATCCAACAGTACTTTGATAGGACCTGTCATTAGTCGCTCCCAAGAACACATCTTGAATAACCTCAGATCTTTTTTAGCAAACTGGCTAAAGGGTTTGCGTCCTGATTCATCACTACTGTTGAGGTTTGAAACAAGAGCTCTCTGCTGTCTGAGGCAGAGCAGATGTTTTATAGATGACAGGCTCTCTAGTGTGTTTAGAAAAGGCCTGCAGGCAGGCCGAGATAAGAAAAACCCTGATCTGTGCATGAGAAGGTTCCCCTTTTTGTTTCCTCTGTCTTGCTCTACTGCTGTATTAGGTTGCTTATGGTTCTATGGTCTGTGGCTTTTACTGCCATGCAGTAGTTTCTTCCACTTTGCAACAGTATCAGTGATGTCACATCCTGTTCTGAAAGGTTTTGTAGTGTTTATAATTTTCGTTTCTGTTAACAGCCTTTCATCAACTTTTCCGCTGAGTCTGAGACTCGGAGCTTGGCTTGGTGTTTGTAGACAGCAGGATTTGATTTCAGGCTTGCTGTCCACAAAAAATTCATGGGCTATAGGCTGTAAGTGGTCACTGGCTGCAACTGTTGTCTAAAGTGGGAGGGGTCTCTAGTCGTGTACTAAAAGGCCATCACACTTTTCCAGCTATTTTTCAGTGAATTATATACCTGTTAGTCGGCAGTCTTCTAATCTAGACTGTTGGTTATATTGTCAGTTCAGTACACTAGCAATTAAATGTGATCTGTTCTGTTCTCACCCACTGTTTTTGTCTTTCCCACAGATCAGGTCAAGTTCCAGCCCGGTGACTCCAAACTGACACGTGTGTCCCAGCTTGAGCTGCCCGGCTCAAGGAAGCAGCTCGCAGAGAGTTCACCGCCATGTCTTAACGCCCAACACTTCTCTCTGAACACCCAGTCCCCCCTTCCCTCTCTCTTCCCTTCCTCTCCCTCCTCCTCTTCCTCCCTTGCCCTCCCAGCAGAAGATCCCAAATCCTTTGGAAACCACAGTGCCTCCTTTGGAGAAATGAGTCTGCATCAGCAGGGATCCGAGAGGGACCTCCCCTCTGCTGCCGCCTCCGTCAGTTTGCCCTCTGTACGGAAAACGCCTAAAAAGCGCCGCATTTCGTTGCGATCATTTTTCCGCCGCCGTTGCGGAGATTCCAAGTCTCGCAAGTCACGGGCGTTATCTGCTGGGGTGGAAGGCATCGCCAGTGTTGAGAGCGTGCACTCAGAAATGTGCCAGCAGCAGGACCACGTCTCTGCGCTTTCTGTCCCCGGTGTGGCGTCCACGTCATCTTCGTCATCCACATCTTCTGCCTCCAGCTCTGAGCTTCTGGAGTGCCCACTGTGCCTGCTGCGTCACACCCGAGACCGGTTCCCTGACATCATGACATGCCACCACCGGTCCTGCGCCGACTGCCTCCGTCAGTACCTGCGCATTGAGATATCAGAGAGCAGGGTCAACATCAGCTGCCCAGAGTGCTCGGAACGCTTCAACCCTCACGACATCCGGATGATTCTCAATGACCGGGTGCTGATGGAGAAGTATGAGGAGTTCATGCTGCGCCGGTGGTTGGTGGCGGACCCCGACTGCCGCTGGTGCCCTGCGCCCGACTGTGGGTAAGTGTGGTCTACTTCTACTACAGGGTGGATAGGTGCCATTTCTAAACCACTGACGGTGTCAGATTGTGTCACCAGAGTGTGAGGTGGAGTTACCAGTCAATTAATGGCCAAGTACTTGAGGGATTTTTTAATTAACCACTTAACCTTGTGTATGCCTATATTTAACTGTGTAATTTATACAAGGAGGCCTTGTATTGTAAAATATTTGCTCTGACAACAGTTTAATCCTTAACTAATTTATGCAATAGCTTACATAATCTAGAATTTGATTATTACGGTACAATAAAGTGCCAGCATTGGGATTTTACATCCATGTTTGATGCATTATGTCATCAGTACAGTAGTTCTAATATCCTGTTATACAGTAGTTTGTGTTTCAACGTCACTTTTTCCTAGCTAGGTCTAAATGGCTGCTATGGCTTTAACTACCTAACTGTAAATGTTGCCACAGCTGCCTTGTGTTAGCACAGCTGTTGTGTTTGTCTGTTTGATTGTTTGTGGGGTGTTTGTTTAGCCACATAAGTCTTGAAGAGGTACTGGCTGTTTCGTTTGTGTTCATGTTTATAAATTATCACTTAATTGTAGGCAAATAATTGAATGTTTTAAAGGAACCCTAAAGATGTTAGAACAGATAAAGAGTTATTGGTAAGCACCTCTGATCTGGCTACATGCTATCTGATCTGAGCCCTCCAGCTGAGAAACTCTTTTGAACTTTGTTACAATGAGCACTGTGGTCAGGAATGCAGCATTTCCCCTGTTGAACCTCTGTGCTCAGCCCAGAGCCAAATATATCTGGGATGTCATCTAAAGCTAGCGCATGCCAAAGACACTATTGTGTTGTGATCAGCACTTTTGGAAGCCTGACACTGGTGACAATGTCGCTTTGAATAGGGTCTTTAATCAGGCTGTTGGATAGTCTGGCAGCATATCTTGTTATGCTACACGCTTATCTTCACACAGATCTGTACCCAGCTGTGCCCTGTTTGAATGATAACGTAGCTGCCCATTTTCACTAGTACTTTTTTCAGACATGCTTATTTTTTAAAATGGCCCTCTTTTGCCAGTCATTTACAAGAATGTTGTGTGTGATGCATCACTTCCCCATATGACTAATATTGAGGTTTATCGTTTTAATAGTTTGGAAAAATGACAATGAAGTTTCATGTTATATTTTAATTTATTGGTTAGCAATCACGCAGAGGTTCCCTGAAATAGACACATTAAGATTGAGGAAAGTTAGTTTAGCAGTCATTTATTTGTGGTGGCTGGGTTAATACATGTGGTGGTAATGTGCTGAGCACATTGGCTTCTTCAAACTGGGTCATGAATTGTCCTGGAAACATTTGTGCTGCAGGGTCCAACATTATATTCAGGCAAACCAGCAAGAACAGTTTGAGAAGAGTTAATAGACAGGATGCATCAAGAAATGCATTGAAGCATGGTACAGCCGAGGATAGTTGCCATTGAAGGGTTTAGGGCGGTGTGCTGTCTTATTTGGTTAATAGTTTGTCAATAATTTCTTATGGCTCTAAAGCGATTGGTCACATGACATTTATGGTTTATCTGATTGGCTCAAACAACTGGGGGGTAGATTAACACCACTAAACAAAGATAACAGGTATCAAGTTCCATACCAGCAGGGGTCCCATTGAGAAATTGGAATGACAATGTATGGTGTTGGAGACCTTTTTTGGTAAAGGAGACCTCATTTTGACCTGCTTACGCAACACTATTTTACCTCAGCAAAAACGATGTTAATGTAAATGTAGAAAAGCACAGCTACCATAGATGTGCTTTTCAAAAACATTTAAAGAAAGTAGTTTTAAAATGAAATTACACTTTCTGCTGGTCAGTTATTAGTGGAGCAGAGTGTTTTTATTTACACTATTATATCTCTGCATGACTGGCTGGTCAAGTGCTTTTTGGAAAGACAAACATATACACAGTGGAAAGACTGTGACATTTCACACTGTGGGGTTTCTTTGAGTTATGGAGGAGGTGTTGTGGAGGAGATATCTTGTTAACTTTCATTTGATATAGGTTTGGTTACAGACACAGACATCTGATTCATTTTATGCCATCACCATAAACAACTACTTCTGTTACCAAAATTATGCTCTGTTTTATTCTGGTGAAAGTATTATTTTTCATGCTTTCACATAGTCAGACGTGCCCCAGATAAAAACAATCTCCACCTTTTTGTTGCTTTTGTTGTCAGATAGGTGTTTTCAGATATGCTAGCTATACAAATGCTTCTGTAAAATGCACTGTTTATTTGTGCTCTAAGTCAATTTCAATTTGTCTGTTTAATTGGACAGGTATGCAGTCATTGCCTTTGGTTGTGCCAGCTGTCCAAAGATCACATGCGGACGTGATGGCTGTGGAACAGAGTTCTGTTACCACTGCAAACAGCTGTGGCATCCCAACCAAACCTGTGATGCCGCCCGGCAGCAGAGAGCCCAGAGCCTCCGTTTGAGACCCTTCAGATCATCTTCACTCAGCTACAGCCAGGAGAGCGGTGCTGCTGGTAAGCCCACCATACACACCCACACCTACCTACCAACATAACAGCAGTAGCCCCTCAGGATCACAGTGAGTTTATGGACTTCTGGTGTCTCGTGTCTGTTTGACTTTAGCTTTTACTTCAGCTAATTGAATTAAACTGTTTCCGAAATGTAAAACCTTGTGCTAGTGCAAGCTCTGGTCTGGGGTGCATTCTGTGAAACAGAATGTGGCAAAATAACCATTTACCTTGATTATTTATTTTTTAATTGTTGAGAGGCAAAATCTAAATTGATTGATATTGAAGTTTTATGGCTGTGCAATTAATCATCACATCCAGTAAATGTGGTTTAAATAACATAATCGTGTGTTTTTAAGCTGATGACATAAAGCCATGTCCACGCTGTGCGGCTTACATAATTAAGATGAATGACGGAAGCTGTAATCACATGACCTGTGCTGTGTGCGGCTGTGAGTTCTGCTGGTTGTGTATGAAGGAGATCTCTGACCTGCACTACTTAAGGTCAGTCTACTGAACACATACAATAACCCTGTAAGTTACTGTAGCATTACAGTTAACCCTCTGACATGTACTGTGATATAGATTCAATAAGGTATGAATTGTGCTATGTTCATGTCACACATATATTATCATAATTGTGAGATGGCAACTGGGAGTCTGCTATTGACTCGTCTCATCTTTGAATTCTGTTTCCATGCCAACACTGTCAAAATTGTCCCATGAGAGTTTTTGAAAGCATGTTACTAATCACTATACTGTATAAATATTTAGCAAGATCTTACAGATGTGAGTTTAAAAACACCAAGACCCCAATAAAATGACTTTGCGAATCAGTACTGATTTTGTTGTTTCTAATTGGCATGAAATGTTTTGAATCACACACAAGCACAGTATGAGGATATATAAGGGACTGTTACAGTAGGTGTTTGTGGTTTAACTGATTTCTGTCTCCATGCATCAGCCCTTCAGGTTGCACGTTCTGGGGTAAGAAGCCCTGGAGCAGGAAGAAGAAGATCCTGTGGCAGCTGGGCACACTCGTGGGTGCTCCCGTTGGCATCGCACTAATCGCTGGCATTGCCATACCTGCAATGATCATTGGAATTCCTGTGTATGTGGGTAGAAAGGTGAGTCACTGTTCCAGAAAATATTTTGAAGGTGGAGAACACAAGTGACATTTCAATTATGTTTGTATTCCTTTTGTTCACAAAACTGTACAAAGTTTTAATTTCATTTTCGTCTTTACGATTTACCGGGCGAATCATACAATATAAGTGATAATTACTGCCCTCAGTACATTCATGCGCTGTGTATGATAACACTCGCTTGTTTGTAAATGCAGCATAATTCGTTATATTGTATTATACTACATGCGTCACATTTCAAACAATGGGAAAATGAAAACTTGGGTAAAAGATGTTAATCTAATTTTAATCACAAAATGGTTTGGGTTTGCCAAAACTGAATGGCTTGTCTGATTACAAACAGCTAAACTAATTTCTACTTTATTCAGACTTTCTGATCTGTCTAAACAATCATGTTGCCCGTTTAATCATGCTATGACATTATAACTGAAATCAGTTGAAGTTGGCTATTAGTCAGAACTGTCTTTTACAATCACCCTTATACTTGTCATGTTGTTGGAGGTAAATGGAGCTGGATTCAGAAGTATTTGTCAGTTGATTTCTTGTAATTTAACAGCGTTTCCTGTAACTTTTTCTTGTGAACCAGTTTATCCAAATTCTTTTGTTATGACTACAACATAATAAGGGCTTTCGTTTTATGAAAAACATTGTTGTGTAATATAAGCCATGATAGATGGTGCTATCATGTTTGACATGCATTAGTCTTATGCCTGTTTCAATCATGGTGTAGAGATTTTAATGTTCAGAAAAGCAATATATGATCGTTTTCCACATTACATTTTCTATGTGGTTAATATGAGATAATATGCAGTTCGTTTCTGTTAAACCAGATTAACTCACTGTAAACTGGGTCGCTTGTACAACCATTAGCATTTCAAATGTGCTGTTCAGGCTGAATTTCATTAGGAAGGGATTTCCATAACAGTCTGTGTATTTGACCTAAATTCACAACTGTGCGTTGTGCAATTTTATGACATGCATGTCTTATCACACACAACCTTATTTGATCTCAGAGACTCTTGACAGATCGTCCAGCAATGGGTGCAGTTTTGTAGTCATAAATAGCTGTAGTGTAATTGAATTGAGGGAGTGTATTGAATTTGTATAAAGCGTGTCAAAGGATTATTTTGAAGTCACTCTTTCTTTTTGACCATGTACTTCAGATTCATAATCGTTATGAGGGGAAGGACATTTCCAAGCACAAGAGGAATCTGGTGATAGCAGGCGGGGTGACGCTGTCAGTAATCGTGTCTCCAGTGGTAGCTGCCGTCACTGTCGGTAGGGAGGCTCATCAGCTTCCTCCTTCCTCATTTCCTGCTTAATACAATAAACAAATGGCTGTAATTGAAATCATATAGTGCACTATTATAATGATATCATAGTGTAAGCTCAAATTATGCCCTTAAAGAAACGCAAATATTGTTTATAACAGCTGTACTGTGTATGTGTAGGGATTGGAGTGCCCATCATGTTGGCTTACGTCTATGGCGTGGTGCCCATCTCTCTGTGCCGCAGTGGTGGTTGCGGCGTGTCTGCGGGGAACGGTAAAGGTGTGCGCATCGAGTTTGATGATGAAAATGACATGAACGCGGGCACTGGTGCGGCCGTGACTGGTGAGTGACCATCATCAGGCCAAATGAACCTTCGTCAGCACGCTCACAATGGAGACTTTTGCAAAGCAAACAGTGTTTAAAGCCTGCTTGCGTTTATCTGCCTGCAGCCTCTGTAGACCTTCTCCTGCTCTCACTCTTTCACAGACTGTCCCTCATGAGTCTATCACATTTCACACTTTCCCTTCCTCACTCATGTTTAATGCAAACATGTGAAAGTCCTTCAAGCTTCAGGGACTTGCTGGAGATCTCATCTGATGCTGTGTTCGGTGGTTGATAATAGTTCTTTGTGTTGCAGCATTTTGAGTTGACTGCAGTTTAAAGACTAAATTGTGCTGTATATGTATTACAGCTTTTTTTGGTATGTTAATAGGCTTGATAAATATGTCTGAAGAAAGATTTGCTTAGTAAACCTAAATAACCTAAATTTACAGTCAACAAACTAAACGATGATTCTGTGAATTCTAGTCTTTGCTAAGCCAAGCACACTGGAGCTGTTGCCTACTATTAGAGATTGTGTACTTTATAAAAATTAATAAACCAGTTTACTTGGTATAAGTTACACATAGTACTCAGCTTTACTCAAAACGCAGTGCAGATTACTAACATGTAAGCTTATCCTTTTCCAGACACAGTCCCTGATACTCAAGGATAAAATAGCTTGGATTCTAAACACCAGACAATTTGTCTGAAGCTTGGGTGATGCTGGGAACAATTAGTCTTTGTCCTCATATGCAGTGTAGGCTAGAAGCAAACTGGTTTGGAAACAAGCTTGAGCTGTATGTAAGGAAAAAGAGGCTTGGTTGGTTTGTTGGGACCTCACATGCCAATCGCAGAGCACTGAGTTCTTGGAACTTTGTTTCCTTCACACTAAAAATCGCAGGGTTGCTTCCAAATATAAAACTAATGCCCTCTCTGTTTGCCCACAGACACCACTTCAGTAGCAGAGACCAGGCACAATCCCAGCATTGGTGAGGGCAGCGTAGGTGGTCTGACGGGCAGCCTGAGCGCTAGCGGGAGCCACATGGAGCGTATTGGAGCAATGAGAGATAACCTGAGTGAGAACGCCAGCACTATGGCCCTTGCTGGGGCCAGCATCACTGGCAGCCTGTCCGGAAGTGCCATGGTCAACTGCTTTAACAGGTTTGCTTTTAGATGTAATACTGTAATACTCTGCTATTGTTGGGGGTTTAGTGCATTTGGTATGTCCGTGCCTTTGTAATAAATAATCCGCCTAATTGTTGGCTGTAAGAGGCTTTTAAATTGCTTTTTATATGATCCTCACTTGATATGCACTGCCGCTTCCAGCATATTCAGGTTCAGTGTGCTGTAGGGCTCTGTCCACAATATTACATAATATTCCTTATTATAGTCCCTCTTTATTACTGTCTATTACTATAAAAGCTATGGAGATTCCTATCTAGATGGCATTTTGGGCTGTATAGGTACACTGTAAACCCTTAAATTAAACATTAAGAGTATGTAGATTATAGGCTTGTGCACACATGAGTTAATTGCAAGCTGCTTGTGTGGCAGGTTGGAGGTCCAAGCTGATGTGCAGAAGGAGCGTTGCAGTCTGAGTGGAGAGTCGGGCACCGTCAGTCTGGGGACAATCAGCGATAACGCTAGTACCAAAGCAATGGCTGGATCCATTCTCAATGCCTACTTGCCTATGGACAGGTCTGTATTCATACAGCTGAGAACAAATATTTTGCTGAATTGGCTCTGTCACACTAGGGGTGTGCGATATTGATAAAGTAATATTGCAATATTTTCTGGTATTTTCCATACCAGAAAATAGGCGTGTGCCAGGCGTGTGCTTTATGAAGCACGTTAAGAGATCTACAGTTCATGCTGTTTTATTGTTGTGCTTGTTAGCCAACACGCAGATTAACAGACTGTCAGATATTTGTTTAATAAATTTGTGATTAAATCTCAGTTATGGTGTTTTTTTGGGGATGTATCCGTTAATTCAGATTTTCCTCTGAAGTAACAGCCCTAATGCACATTAGCTGTTTTTTCACATTAGCTGAATACATTTTTATATGATGCGGGCAAAGTATGTTGCATGCGCAAAAGGTTGGTTAGGAAATCAGCAAATTCATGTAAAAATTCAGTACAGGAGCCCGGGGGTCTATACACAGTTGCCAATGCAAACGAGAGAAAGGATTGTTTCCTTCTATCTGGTATTGTAACATTTAGTAACAGTAATTCGAAAGAGGAGTAACAATGCACTTTATTTTGCGATACCCTTAGAGAATCACTAGAAATTGTTGCGACGCCGCCTCCATGACCTGCCAGATGTGGCTCATGCTTATAGCAGTAGCTTGGCGGTGCAGATTAATTTAAACCAACAAAGTCATCTGGTTTTAACCATGTTTCTGTTAGGCAGAACATGTCAAAGCTATGGTCTGAAACAATTTCGTTTACAATAACCCCCTTTGCTGAGAGTGCTCTTATGTAGAGGAGGCCAAGCTTTAACAAAGTTTTGGATTTTCTCAAGTTATTATTTTCTACACCGATTACAATCAAATTTTGCTGGTTGATTGCTCTAGGTTTGTTTTTCACCTTTATCAAGGGAACAGACACAGTCTCCATTTGTTTACCTAAACATGTTTCATAAATTGACAATTTTACAGAACAGCAGCAATTACGGTGATCTGTCCCGCTAACCCATGCTCTGAATACGCGCATGTACACTACAGCACGCAGTGAACGCGCATCACTTAATGCGGCGTTTTGATTGGCTTTTGAAAATTAGTCACTTACTCTATTTTTATTTCTCATATCGTTAAACCGGCAATCATGATATTATCGTACACGGTATATATCGCACACCCCTACTTCACACACATGCAGGCTTGGCAGCAAATGGTGACAAAACCACTTTTGTAGATTGTTGCATTCTCTGACACTCTGAGCATAAATTCCAGTATGTAGATGTGATTAATTTTAGTTAATCTGGTAATTTTATGGGTCTTATATCTTTATAATTGAAGGGCCATTCATGAGCTGCACTGATAGTTGTGTGTGTTTTGAACAGAGATGGGAACAGTCTGGAGGTTCAGGTGGATGTGGAGACAAAGAGAGGGAAGCTCAGGCACCACAGCGGGAGCAGCAGTATGGATGACGGCAGCAGTGTTTGCCCCTCAGGCTGCCCCCATGACGGCAAATGCGGCTATTCCCGCTGGCCCAAGGAGCCGTCCTCCGCCTCCTCTTCATCTTCTGGAAAGAAGGGCAAAGGCAAACTGCGCAAGAAGAGCGGGGGCATGAAAATCAATGAGACGCGTGAGGACATGGATGCTCAACTGCTGGAGCAGCGCAGCACCAATTCCAGCGAACTGGACTCACCCTCTCTCAGCGGCAGCCTGCCCTCCGTGGCTGACTCACACTCCAGCCACTTTTCCGAGTTCAGTTGCTCTGACCTGGATGCCTGCAGGCCTGCCTGTTATGAGCCTCACGTCAGACATCCCAACACAGGTGGAGCAGTCAGTCCTCTCCCTGAGGTGGAGCACGACCGGCTGGAGAACTGCCCTGTCTCTGGGAGCTTCCCCCAGGCTTCGGTAACCCCTCTATCCCCCGATGGAGCGGCAGAGCGCCCCCTGTGTTACATTGCAGAGGAGAACATGAGTTTAATCTGTGCACCCAACCTGGATGCTGGCACAGGCCGGAGCTCACCTAAAAAACATAATAACAACCTCCCTCAGCCAGCTAGCCCTGTGCGGAATGCCTGTATTCAAACTGAGATATAACAATATGGGTTGCGTTTACCCAGATGCTAGCTTTCAAAGCTAGCCTGAGCGACCGCTCTACTACCAAGAATTGCACATTAAATTAGAGATTTTAAAGCTTGCGTTGCGTTCATGGAGGTTTATTTTCAGGTTGGCCATTGGTTAATCGAATGTCGAAGAAGTAATGCCACTATTTACACTGGTCAAGGGCAGGATATGCCTCAAGTTTTCAGAAAGCTTGATGTGACTAACGAATAGTGTTTAAGCAAACTATACAGGTTGTATGAGGAGCAGTTAGGCTGGGCTTACAGTTGGTCTAAAGTTTAATCAGATTCGGAAAGGCAACATATGAATGTAAGACGGCAAGTGATGCACAGATACTGACAATGACGACGATGATGTAGCTGTTTATCACACATGCCTCTATTTCAGTGTTCAGGGTCGCTGTGATCAGAAACCTCACTGGTGAGGAATGAGTTGTGTGGCTGGAGCTTACAAAGAACATGTCCAGGTCATAATTAACTTCAGCAATTAAATTCCAGTACCTTAATGCTTAATGCTTTCAGTAGTATTATTTTCAGTAGTGACTCATTGTAACACATTGACAAATAATTCTGATGCATAAATACCTGACATTTGAGTGCCATAATGCCAAAATACTCTGTAAAATAGTTCTACAATTTTACTAATCCATTTTAATTTCTATTTTTTCCTGTTGATCAAATATGACTGGGACATGTTCTTGCTGACCTGTGTATTCAGGCACCTTTACCAAACATATACAGACACATATACTCTGTTATCCAACATATAGCTTTAGCTGGAGGAATCTGCATCTAATGAAAGGAGGAGTGTCTGGTGTCTAATGCCCTTACCGAGATGTTATAAGCCCACGAGGGACCAGGCAATAGTAGATTTCCCTTTTCACCAGTAATTCTCCTTGAAAAACATGGTGTTTTAATTTTTGGGCTTCTTTACAAAGGTGTAATTTCTGTTATTTAGTGTCACTGCTTATTTTCCATTTTTGGGAAAAGTGTTTGTGTTTAAGCCCTTGGGTGGGTGCTGGTTGAGGAGCATGCTAGATGCTGAATGAAGCTGTTTGGTCACCCCCTGCTGGTCGGACAGGGACCTTTCTCCAAACATTATTACTTAAGGAAGCAAATGTCTTCTAAAACAGTCACGCTTGCAAATGATTATCAAGAGTAACGTTTAACGAAGTAACTCTTATGGATGTAAAATGTCATTATTGATACAATAAACATTGATTGGGTTTCTGTTTGTGCATCCTTAAGAAAAATAAACTGTTCAGCTCCTTGCATTCAGGTCTTTTCAGTTATCTTGCAATTTTAAGTTTTCTTTTGTATTTCTATTGACTCATGGTGCCTTTTGGATCATAATTAAAGTTTGTTTCCCAGTTTGTGTCTTACAGAAATTCAAATGTATTGGATGACACTCAACTGAATGTTAAATGTGACATCAATAGAGACGCTTCACGTTGTTGCTGTGCTACACCATAAACTGTTAGGGACTACATAACTGACCGCCTACCAAAGACAGCACTCACTGATGACAACAACTCAACCATGTGACCTGCACACTTTAACTGCACACCCAGATTACAGACTCTGTGTTTGCACTCTTCAGTCCTAGTCCCCCATCTACATGTACAGACGATCCAAGAGGTGATTTCTGTTTGTCTTGCTGCCATTCTGGTGCTGCTCGGTAATCTCTCGGGACTGATCCAATGTCACAAGCTGCTTTTGTTTCAATTTCTTTTTCCTCTTCTGTTTTGAGCCTCTCTGCCCATATCTGTATGACTATTACTGCAGAGGCTAGGGCTGAGTATAATTTCTAACTTGTTCAGAACAGCTTATAATATTTGTATATTTGCTTTATTATATGCGTGTAAATGCATATCTAAATGAAAATAAAAACATGAATCCAGATGTGTGTTGATTGGCTTGTTTGCTTGGATGTGTATGATCCAATGTGCCCATGCATTTTTTTTTAAATATAATTATAAAAGTAGATCATTTGTTGTTTACAGTTTGAAAAATGATAGACAATAAACAATGTATATAGAATATAGTCTGTTTATGATATGTATAAAAACTAGCCTTCAGCCATTTCTTGTTTGAAGTATTTTGTTTTTATATTTGGATAGCTGACATAACATGTATATGATTTTTTTTTGATTGGATTAACAGAAAATATTTACTTTATAAAGCCTTTAATTTAGTTCTTGCAAAATTGCTTATCTGAAATATTTTATTTGTTGACATCCTGAGGAAAAAACTAGATCTAATTGCAGTGTACATTCACTCCTTGGAAAATCATGTTGTGAATGTTGAAATGACGGTTGGGCTGGAAGGCTGAAAAAAAAAAACTTTTTGTATGCATAATACAAGGGAATAGCTATTTAAATATATTAAATCCTGATAAATCAAATTTTTCCTATACAGTTTTGTTCAAGAGTGATAAGACACTCTATATGTTAGCCACAGCTTCATAAAGGCACATTCTCTTATCATATTCCAAGATTCCAGCAAGTTAAACACTTTCCCAGCTGTGCCAAGCTCACATGTGTCTACCGAAGCCAGGCTTATAGAGAATAAGCCGCATGCTTTGCATTGTCAGCATTGCATCAGATGCAATAATCCTAGAAGAAAGTGAGGTGCTTTTTTGATGGAAGGGAAACTTTAGTTGCAGAGTTATGACAGTCTGCCGAAAGATGAATACACCCTCCTGAGGGGCTATTAAGTTCTCCCAGGACTGAAGCTGGATTCTCAGGCTGGATGGATCCACTGATTCTGGCTTTAATGAAGGAGGGTCTGTTCTTCCTGTAGCTTTCAGTTCATATAATAATTTATTGCTTCTGTCAACCTAAAAAGAGGAAACAATTAACACAAGATTAACATAAAGTAAGCCGGACTTACATTAAAGCCGGTTATTGTTATAAAAATCCTCACGCAACTTCTAAAGATAAAATAACCAATCACACAAAATAGTTTTGAAACAGTTTTAAGCGCTTCCACAAACGGGCGAACTACATGTTTACATTTTCGTGTTGAATTTATGAGTCTGAGACTGATGAAGTAGACGAAAGGAAATGTGTGAATAATTTCCTATTTACAAAGCACATTAAGGTTATGGACTCATTATGTTTCACCAGACTGTGAAGGGCCGTTTATAAATCAAGATAGGACTTAATGAACAAGATATTATTTCGCTGCCTCACTTATTTCAACAAATAAATTACAATCACATTTTAGAGACTAATATACTGGGCATACTTTGTATGCCCAGTGAAGCTGTTTTTAATGAGCAAATTCAAATTTAATCTTAAACTTTTATTGCTGCTTTGTTTTCCTTACATTGTAAATCGCTCTGGATAAAAGCGTCGCCTAAACGTAAACTGTAACGTAAACTGTAATAAACTGTCGTAAAACTCCGAACGCCAGCGCTTATGTAATTGTCATTACTGATTGGCTGATGTAACTCACGTGATCGAACTTTAAGCCCTTTAGGCTTTATTCGATGGTACAATAGCTCCCTTTGCTATTTCCCCATATTAATGGAATCTTTAGACATAATGAATAGACGTAATTCTTTTAAATAGCCAGCTTTACTTACAGAGTATTTGATTGATCATTAAAATCTTATGAGAAGCAGAAGTGGAAAATAATGTCATAAAATTGTTTCTCTGTATTGGTGGAAATCTTTCACTTAGCAGCCATCTTAAAACTGATCTGAGTTTCATCATTTTTTTGATTCTGGTTCAATCAGCTTAGTTTTAATTGTCAATACATTTCTGTCAATACATCTCTACACCTGCTGTTTGAGCCTTCAGCTCATAGTGTGCTGGTAAAGTAACAGGAGAAATCTTATCTTATAATAAGATCTTAAATAAAATTTAGGATTAATGATGACTTCCAAAGCTAGCAAAACAAATCAAACTTGTTTTTGGCCTGCAAATGATAAACATACTAACAACTCCCACCAATTTTGACATTTAATAAACAGTGTTATACAATAAAAAACAACAGTAATAATAAACCTCAATAGCGTGCACCACTACTAACACTGGTCAATATGGCTGCTTATAGTGCACGTTCTTACTAATTTCCCATTATCACAATAAAAAAAAAAAACTCCCTTTAGGTTGAGTAAAACGCAGTGCTAAAATGCCTTGCTTCATTTTTGGATCACATCCATCTTAACTCACAGTCAGTTTACCTTGAGCATTAGCCAACAGAGATTCCCTAAGCAGGTTAGTCACCATCTCTAGTTCTTGCTCCGCCTCTTGCACATTTGGGTCCAACTGCATTACTTCCTGTAAATCGGTGCTGGCTGACAGGTAGTCCTATAGGTAGAGATACAGATAACATAAACATAATTGTATAGTAGTGCTCCTAGGGCAAATTAACTGTACCAACTATCATACTGAGAGTTACAGCAATTTTACTATGAGTATGAATAAAATTAGCTAATTTTAGGCTGTTTGTGATTGTTCAACAGTGTACCTTAACTTAATATATATGTGACCACAGTTGTGTGTTTATGACCCTTGTCTCAAAATATGGCTCTAATTAGAATTTAAAATTACAATTGTCATTATTTAATACACATGCATTTTATATGCACACAACACCTGTATTCATGTCTTATGTCAACACTGTAAAAAGTGCAGAGGCTAAAGGAGACAGAAGGATGTTGTTTCTTAAAGCATTGACTATAAATAGGCATACTGTCTGATGACATCATAAAAGCAGTCACCTTTAAGCCTTTGTGGGCCAGAGCTCGTCTGTAAAACGCTTTCTTATTGTTTGGCTCGATCTGAAGTGCAGAGTCACAGTCCTGTTTGGCCTCTTGAAAACATTCCAGCTTGAGATAACACAGCGCTCTGGAAAACACAAGAGAGACTCTCCTTTAGCACTGTAGCCTGACTGCGTTCTCATTGGCTGTTTTATGCTGCCATTGTCAGAGCTGATTGCTGACTAAACTGGTTTGTCTGAGCCCGTCTCAGCATTTTCTATAAGGCTCTGACAAGAAAACAACTATTAAGGGATTTCATCATTGCCACTTTGTAATTATTTAGAGTAAACTGCAATGCACACAAACTGCAGCTATGTTTAGAATGGAATTCTAGAGGACTGCATACTACATATGCGTGCAATACACGCTAGCATACTAATTATGTTAAGCACTATGTGAACAATGAACATTTCTAATCATAACATGCTTCATTATCACATGACCTTTTTTAATGCAATTTTAATTCAGGGAGCAGCATCCAATTACCATCTCAGAATTAAAAAAAACTTTAGTAGCATTTTCAGTTCAGTCTTGAGCAAAAAGTAAAAAAAATCTTATTTTCTAATCACACAGGAAATAGAAAAGGTGGGGTCCAGTGCATTGCATTTTGGCATACGGTATCATTTAGCGTACACAGTATCATATTAGCAATTGCTGTTGGTCATCCACATTTTCCATGTTATACCTGTTGGTGTAAATGGCACATTCACTGGGTTTGATGGCCAGACATTCACTATATTTGTCCACAGCACCCTGAAACTGTCCGTTCTTCACCAGGTCATTTCCTTCTTGTTTCATTACTGTAAAGCGAGCCTCTGCTTTTCTGGCTGTGGAGAAAGTAAAGTATTTACAGTAGTTACAGAACACAGCATCCCCATTGAGGGCTCTGTAATCTTTCATTTCTCATATCTTTTTTCTGAACTACAGTTAGCAGTGACTCTACAGTTACACCAGTCGAAACATGTTAGGTTTAAAATCAAAGAGAAATAATAAACATTTTAGATGCAGAAATTAAGGCCTGTTTTAGTATCATTAACATATTTTTCATGACATGATTTTTCCTTTCAAATTACCCATATACATAATGGCAGTATTTGTATGCCCTTAAATGTATACTGATGTAAATACGTCATTGTAAATACCTCATTTTTTGTTCACAAAAAATAATGATAAAAATAATTGTGAAATAAGAGTAATACACCTCACCTCATAATAATTACAAAAATATAAAAAGGAGAAATTTTGGGTAGAAATATGCTTAACTAAACTGCATAATTAAAAGTACTAAACATCTAAAACAAATTAGACATTTTAAATTAGAATTTTCTTTAGGTGACATAATATCTCATTTTTACATTTTGATTTTGGGAAGAGATGTGACCTGACTATGTATATGTTTCATAAGAATGACTCATTCTCTCAGAATGAGTAGTTTCATCAAGATTTCATTATGGTTATTGTACAGACAAGAGGAACTACGCTTGGAATCAAGTTAGCTGTTCCTCAATCTAAGGACAGTTACGGTAAAGAAAGAGCTTGATGTGGTAATAACATTTATATGACATTACTCCTCCTGAAGTATTACATCATCCCTCATGAAGAACAGCAGATCAAAGGTTTTGGTATTATTAATGTGATAAGGGGTTAAAGAGTGCTGTGCAATCATGTGGGTATTTCCTTCTCTGGTCAAAATGAAACTGGAGCTGTCTTGTTCCATTACAATGAGAGCTGACTATGTTACACTTTTACATAATTGATTGCCTTCAAGCACAAAACATCCATGCTGACAAATGCTGTTAGGCGTTTGCTTAAACTGTTTGCATAATTATTGTAATAGACTTAAAATGGAATTTTAAAAGTAAAAAAAACAGCTACGTTTTGCTGTTATGTAAAGTAGATTTATGTATACAATGTGTTTTGGAAACGCAGGGTATTTTTCATGCTAGCACAAGCCCATTATATCATTAGATGAAAACTATAAGAACAAGCTGTTTGCACCCACCTACACTGGTGATAGTTCTTGTAGCTTAAGTGGTGTGACATAACACCAGCAACACTAAGGTCATGGGTTTGAGCCCCTTAGAGGTCACATGATGCACTGCAGTGACATTTGCTCCATAAACAGGATGATCACACTTTGTGTTTGAGATTGCAAAACCTCCCTTGTAAGATATGAAAGGCCTGACTTTTACAAAGGCTTTTAACAAAATGCTTTGTGTTAAATTAATGTTTTTTCAACCTGGGGTTAAGGCTGATTCTGACCCTGGGCTAAACTTTACCATTATAAGTCTAAACTAGGGTTCAATTTTAAACCCTGGACTAGATGTACAGAGTAACACGATGGGTTGCTTTGTTACAGAATACTGTTTAGCAAACCAATCATGCTACTAGATGCATCAGTTCTTGTCTCATGCATGTGCACTAAATGAAACATTTACATGCTGTATTTAGTTTCTGAGGTAACAGGAGTGATTAGGAAACAGAGCTGCTTTTCCTGTATGTTTTAGAACATTTAAGACAACTTAAGTCATTTATGTGGAGACATTTCCATGGAAAGGACCAGCAATTATTAAAATGTCACCTGCTTCTTGCACACTGTACCTTTTCAGTCAATGTTAATTAACCTCATAAATGTGCAAATAATAACATTTTATTTCCATAACATTTAATTCAGAATACACAATACACAATTACAAAACGTATTATTGTACTGATCAATAGATAGTTCATGGTGAAATTGATGTAGCTTTTTTAACTATTTAAAATATTTTATATTAGTGGTGTTCACAATAGCATTTACACAAACCCCTTACAGTAAGTAATACATTTCAACCCAACACTCTCAGATGTTTATTTTATGGGAAAACCCATAAAGTAGCAGAATATAACTGAGAGGTTTTGTAAGCACTCAGAATGTGCTGATAAAGAGTGAAACGTCTCAAACTCACCCTTCTCCTCTTCTGCTCGGGCCGCTCGGGCCTGCAGAACCTCTGCACTGGGTTCTTCTCTACGGTGCTGCTGGGCAGACAGAGGAACCATTGGAATCTCTGGAAGCTTCTCCCGCCAGTCAGGACCATCTTGTTCGATCAGCATTTTAGTGATTCTGATAACATATCATAAGCACAATCAGACAAACACATACTGTATGAACATGTACTGTATGACATACTACATATACTGTATGACTAGGATTATTATCATTTTACAGGAGAAATTTCTTTTTTTGAAACAGTACCCCTTTTTTCAAGAAATAATGCTATTTAAAACAAGGTAGATGTATTTTAAAAAAAAATTCTATAACATAATGCTTGCTTTCAGAGAAAACATTTTAATTATTCTTAGTTTTTATCAAACAGCATTTTTGTAACAAAACAATTTAGCAATGGGGTAAGAAATACATTTATAGCACATTATATTACAAGTCTTATTGTTTTATGCAAGTGCATATCTTGTTTTAAAAATGTGTAGCAACAAATTTAAAATTATGTATTATGTTTTTGCAGTGTTTTTAAATGACATGTCTTAAAATGTTCAGAAACTGCAGGAATTTTGAATGGTACCTGTGCACACTGTCATGAGCAGCCTGCACGCTGATGTCAATCTGCAGTACAGTCTTGTAATCCACATAGGCCTTTCTGTAACGCTCCAGAGACTCATACGCCATAGCTCTTCGGAGGAGGGGTTTTAGGGAAAAGGGGTGGAGCACCAGGGCCCTATTAATAAACAGGATAAAACACAGCGGATCAAGATCTTTTCTGGTGCTGTTCCCCACAATGAACTCTATGACAGTACACAAACAGCCATGGTTCATTCATAAATCTGTGTGTGTTTGGATGTATCTTAGCATGTATTTTAGGAGGTGGCTGAAGAATAAATAGGCCTGCCAGAATACCTTGATTTTACTGGTATTTCTTATACTGTTTAAACTTAACATAAATATAACATTTAAATTGTGTGTGCAGTAGGATTAATGAACAAACACACAATGTACCATATGCCAAAATAATTAAAAGTACAGAATGATTACCAGACAGACTTTACTTGACTATATTGACTATCTATTACTATTAACACTGACTATCTTCTGGGCAGAATATGTAATATATATAGAATTCTTAGTACTGGTTAAGTAGTCTGTTGTTAAATCTCCTTACAGTGCAGCTAACTGCATTGAGTGTTAATCTTTTTGAGCCAATACACGCCCTTGCTGTATTAGCTCACATGTAAATCCTAGCCGAACAGAGCATTATGGGTCTTATTTTCTACACACCAGTCATTATGCAGAGGGTGAAAGTGAGGTCATTGTCTCACTCTGTCTGATTGGCCATTGAACGGGTTGTGTTTTTATTGTCGCATGTAAATGTGCGGTTAACCTGGTGCAATCCTGAATGCAATCTGTGCTATTCCCATCTTTCAGGAAGCACGCAGCTCTGTTCGAGTGCAGAATACATAGATCCTCTGGACTGTCAATACCTGAAAATACAAACACAGCACTAAGGCCAAGCCGCTGTAGTTCTCCATGGATGCACACAGGAATTAAAGGATCACATTACAAATTACTCAGAGAATAAACATGCAGGGTTTCCAGCACATATATGCATTCAAAACACCCATTACGTAACTTTTGTGGGCACACCCACAATGCAATGTGGTGGAAGTCAGCAGCAGTCTTTCAAAACACTTATTTCTTTTTCAAAATAATGCAGCACATATCCATACAATTGAGTGTCTGTGAGTAAACCTGAGGTAAGACTCACTCAACAGTTCATTTCCATATAGAATCTAGACAGCAAAGCTTCCGTATGAACAAGAATCAGATTCCTCACCCTGCATTACTCAATGACCCTGAGCAAGATCCACACAATGTTTGTGCAATAGACAGTGTAGTCGACACACATTTCAATTAATTGATATGAATCATTCAAATGTTACGTTAAAAAGTCCAGTACTTTTAATTCTGTGAACTTTAATAACCTTTGCTAACAAGTAAAATAAAATAAAAAAAGGCAATTGGGTAACACCAAAGACCACAATATCTACATTGTAGGACTACATTTTAATACCTACACTCTACATCTACACTACCTAAATAGTTATCATTGTCTAATATATAATATATGAATTCAGGGTACTTTATTATGAAATACTTGTACCCCATTGAAAACATTTAAATGTATTGGTTAAGGTGACAAACGCAAGACTTTGAAGCGTAATATAATGACCTTTGGCAAAATCTAACAAAACCTATCGTATATTAGAAATAATTTTAATATAACATAAACATAATACTTATACCACACCGGCTTCTATACATCCATCGATTGCCTGCGTGTATTTCTCCAGCGCGTCTCCAAACTGTCCATTTTTGAACAACATATTTCCCTCATTTTTGAGCCGAGCCAGTGGAGGAGGAAGGGCCCCACACGGGGCATCCAGATTACAGCTCTCTCCAGCCCCACCACTGACGGCAGGACCGCAGGACTGAGGCTCATCCTGGTTCTTGCCGGCTGGAAGAGTGCCATTTACTGCCGCGCTCTTCCCTGGGACTTCCTTTGAGTTGGTTGTGTTGTTTCCATGACTCCTCCTGCGTCCTGGGGTCCCAGGTTGAGAGTGTGGTCCCCCTCCCTCTCCGTGACCAGGGCCTTTTTTCTGTGAATTTCCCATAGCTGCCCTCAGTCCCTGCCACAGTAAACGGAGCTTTTGTCCTCGCGTACACACATACACACTCCCTCTCTTCCTGTTCCCTGCGCAAACTGCCTAAGCCAGAACTAGGAAGACACACCTCCTGCGCACTAAGATGTGACATCACAGAGTGGGGAGGGACTGCAGTGGCGTAGTGCTGCTGCAGAGTGGGGGTGGTTTCCTGGGAAGCGCTCATGCTGTGAAACAGCAGCCAGGGGTCTTCAAGAGCCCCAGCTGTGTTATTGAGTTGATATTTAACTGCAGAGACCCGTACGGTCCGAAATCGCTATCAGACATTTTTAGATTTTTGTGACATCAACATAAATGTATATTAAAATATTCAATATTATGCTTTTTATAATATATAAATATAATAGGCTAATATATAAAGCTTTTTGGGACACTATAAAATTGTACTGGGATAACATTGATTTTGAATAATTTTAAGGAATTTGTGTCCATATTACACATTTTATATTACTCTTTTTGCATAAAAAAATGCAAAATATATGTTTCAAACTCTGTGAAACCCCACTGTGTATTCAATATGTGCCATATCATATGAGACTCTTCTTATTTGTATTATCTGTGAGGTACATGTAAAGATATTTATATTGCAGTTTTGATGAACCTAACATTTAAATCTGTGTGAGCTGACAAAAACATGTCCACAATCTTTATGTGAAAATTTTAGGTTAAAAAGTATATACAAGGTGTCTGAATGTTTGTGATTTAAATTATAGTTTTGTATGTTTTGCCAAATGCATGTTCAATTTTATGTGTAGTACCATTCCTTCTTGATGTGTTTTGGGCTATAGTCATAATGCTATATGTGAACATTTAGACATTTAACAGATGCTTTTATTCAAAATGTAAGGAAAACATAGAAACGAAGAACCAAAAATGGCAATAAACATCAGCTGTATGTAGATACAATTTTACCAAAAGTTCAATATTTTAATGCTAGATGTGGTGCCTGTGGGGAGAGAGGGGAAAGGGTTAAACGTTTAAAAAAACAATTATACATATCAGGTATTCATGAAAGAGACCTTTTCTAATCAGTTTCTTGAATGCAGTAGGGGATGTGGCAGACCAAATAGAGTTATTGAACATAAAGCTGATGTGTGTACACTTAGAAAAGGGTATAAGACAATGTTCATTTGAGTGTATGGGGATCTGGAAGGAGTGTACGTGTGTATGTTAGATGGTGAAGCACAAAAAGGGTTTTATAAGCCAGAAACAGAGATTTAAGAGATTTGACTAAATTTTTATGTGTGCAGCAACTGGTAGCCAAGACCAGACAAGCTGCTGCGTTCTTTTCTAATATTATACAGAACAAATCTGCATGAGCATGTTGTTCTGGCAATGTGCTAATAAAAATATCAAAGAAACAAACTTTAAAACACAAGCAGCTGCATGTGGTGGGGCAATTTTTAACTTATCCATACCCACACATGTGGATTGTGCTTCTCTCTAAAATAAGTTTGTAACACATACAGACATTTATTTTAACTACTTTGATACAAGTGTTGACTCCAAACTGTGACGTGAAATAAATGACGCAACACATTCACAGCAGCTTTTATAGCAAATTGTATTTAACTCCTGTACTGAATTCAATTGCATACATGTATTTACACGTTTATAAAAGCAAATTAGAACAGCAAAAAAGACATCCAATTGTAGCTCATCGGGCATCAAACACGACCACTGAAATCAGGAGTTAAGGCACAGTAACAAAATGGCAAAGAAACTACTACACTATTAAAGAAAATAAACCTGTTAAACACGGTCTCGTTACTCAAAGAAAGGATACATCTTTTGGTCCTTTTCTTGTACATGATTCTGTAACCGCATTCTCTGCATCTGATGGGGTCTCTCGCTTTTATCTCGTTTTCGGTGTGACACTCTGAAATAGAGAAGCGCAAAATCACACACAAATAGGCCACGGCTGTACCACACCAAGGATAAGAGATTGTAACAATTACTAAACATAGGACCTGTAGGACTGTTAATACAGGGTTTATACCTCCACAAATGTAGATCATTGGCTGCTGTTTGGGAGGCTGAATATCTTTTTGAGGATCCATTGCCTGATTAACAGAGACAGAGAAAATTCATACTAACTATTGTAGAATTAAATGTATATATTAAAAACAAAGTTAAAACATGCAAAAGAAACAAAAATGATATCGTATATGTAATCACATATATAAAGTAAAAGCATCGAAAACATTTCTCACGTTACCTCTCACGCGTTCGCCATTCACATAGCCGTTTGCGCAGGCGCACTTCTACAGCGAGGGTGCCAATAACGAACGCTGCCATTGGTTTAAAGGATGATTGACAGAAGTAAAACCATACAATAAAACACCTCAGCTGGGCTCGTCATACGCCAGTGGGCGGTGCTTATAATTTGTTGCCTTAGTCATCGGGAAGTTTCCAGCTACTTATGTTTAAAGGAAAGTGGCTGGAATCTGAAAATCTTAAATCGATGTCATTAAGTGCCTGATTATCGGCAAATGTACGTAATCGTGTTTTTAAATAGATTGTGTAGATTTTCAAACTGAATTATGCTATCTCTATGATAATGTTATTAACAATGTCTTAAAAGGTGCTGTATTCGCATTATTTTTTGCCTTTTTTACACAGGTTTAATTGTATATAAATGAGTGATTTACAATGGATAATATTTTATTGTCACTTTATATGTCGTGCTTTTTTACAAACAGGAAGTACTGAGCCACAGCAGTAGCTGCTCTAATATGTCATGATCGGCGTCGACATTTAGGTTTTTAGGTAAGCCTGTAAAACATCACTGTTTATATTGTGTTATAATAATTAAACACAATGATTAATAAATGTTATAGATTCACAGTTTGTGCTTGTCAAGTTATAATTTGAATCACTGTCGGTTGTGGACCAGCGTCTTTCAGTTTCTTTTTCCCAGCACTGCGTTTACTCTTACAAGATCGCAATACTAACTAGGTTACAACATGAAATTACGATGTTTCCATTTAGTATTTATTTATCACATCGGCTGTACCGACTAAATGAGAATTCAGCACAAAATGAGTTTAGTTTATTGAAATGAAAGTGAAATACTGTGCAAAATATCTTAGAATCTTTTAGACTGTAAATCGTATTATATCTGTACTGTCATTGTGTTGAATGTTTGTACTAGAAGCTTCCAACACCAAAGAAAATTCCTTGTGTGTGCAAGCACACTTGACAATAAAGCTCTTCTGATAAAGCTCTTCTGATTCTGAAAAGACTTCTTTTAGTTTTTGTAACTTTATATACTTTGGAGGTGCTTGGAGATGTTGCCACAGATATATAAATAAGTGTCTTTAAAACATTAAGCCAACATGCACAGTGCTGTATATGTTAGAATGACGTTTATTGCAAATAATAATAATATAGACACAACGTTTCTGAAGAATAGTCATTTTTGCATATAGGCAGGTGGGTGTAACGTAAAAACATGTCCACATTTCATCCTGAAGAAGAACCCTGTTATTATGATTTTTAAGTGTATTTCAATCCTAATGCTTTTTACTGAAATGCATCTGGACATTTTATTGTATTCTCAACTGTGATTCTCCTTAGTAGTACAATGTACAAATACTATTATGTATTAGATTATTATGTAGCATTTTGTATAAATGCGTTATGATATAATAATGTAATAATCTGTTGAATAAAAAGTTGAATAAGTTCTTATTTTTTATATTTTGTTTATTGAATACTTTAGTTTTGATAGTGGTTCAAAATAACCAATTGAATTATTGTCCCTTATAACCACAATACCTTTTATTAGGTTTAACGTTTTGCCAGGATGGTTGATAACAGCCTAGAGGAACGGAGTTTGGAGGTTCTGGGCATTCCTAATAAATATAATGAGGATCTTCTCTGGCTCTACTTGGAAAACAAGCGACGTTCTGGAGGAGGAGATTTGGCGTCTCTGCAAAGATGTGGAAACAAATTGTTGGTGGTATTTGTAGAGGCGGCAGGTAAGAACAAAATCCTCAGTTTGCATTTTATGCAGTTAAAAATTACTGACAGTAAAAGTGAGGACCTTTCTGCAAATATCTGTCTCTCCCATACCAGCTGCTGCTGGTGTTCTTTCCAAAGAGACCCATGTCCTCCAGGACATCAGATTTACAGTGCGAAGGAAACCACCAAAGGATCCTGGGAAACTGCTGCTGAGAGGGCTCAATCCAAGCACCACTCTAGATTTTGTGGAACTTTATGTATCAAACCTCACTGAAATGGAGGTGTCAGACTTCACTCTGTATCTGTCTCCAAGCAAGAACCTGGTTCTAATACAACTACACAAACCTTTGTCTAAAGGTCATGTATCGGTACTCTTTGTGGAGTGCATGTATAGTCCTTTTATAGGTGTCTAGATGTCTAGACGTGCAATTAAATGTATTGTCTTGATTGTGATTCTGCAGATTTTCAGATGATTCAAGATGAATTTTCTAAGAAGCCTCTTGATGGAGCACAGGTCTGTCTGGAGCAGGTGGAATCAACAGACTCAATTTTGGTGGCCAATCTGTCACCCACCACTACAGATGACATGCTAGAGCTCTACTTTGGAAATAGTCGCAGTGGAGGGGGAGATGTTTTAGAGATTAGCATGCTGGCTGGGGGATGTGCTAAAGTGACTTTTAAGGATTTTAAATGTAAGACAAAATGTCTTTTTCTAAGCATTTTCTTATAAATTATATATGGTCCTTAATATTAATTAAGCTCTTTTTTTTATAGCTGTGGACTCTGTTCTTCAGAAATCACATAATTTGGAGGGGGTAGATTTATTAGTTAAACCGTACTTTGACTTCCTGCAAGAGGTGGAAGATCAGTTACTTGTGAGAGCTCAAAATGGACAAAAAACATCACTGGATGGGATGGATCTGAATAATACTGGTATAAGCCCTGTCTTAACCCAAAGTCCTGTAGTTTCTGAACAAATTGTGGACATCAGTTCAGAACCCAGTGCTGCTCCCACAGACAAGGCCACAAGTTTACTTGGTAGAAAAGAGTCTACTTACGTGGTAGGATTAACAGATGAGCCCATGGATATTAATCCCATGAGTGTTGACCCCATAGATCTTAACCTACCTAGCCAAAAAGAATGTGTAAGCTTCATATCTGTGCCTGAAGCCACTAAACACCAGCTAGTTAGTTTAAGCAATCTGCCTGAGAACCTCACAAAAGCTTACCCCACATTTGATGTCAATCTTACAAAAGATGGTGTCCAAATCAAAGGTCCTGACAATATTGAGGTTGAAAGACTTAAAAACAAAGTTGTGGAATTCTTAAAGGGTGTTGCACAGGTCGACTTGACATACGACAAACTTAAAGCTGCATTTCTCGGAAGGGAGGATATTAAAAACAGGCTATATTTGTCTTTAAAAGATTTACCAGCAACCTACATTGCGTCCGACTGTATGATCACTATAATTTCAGCATCTCACAGCACAATCAATCAGGCTCGGGATCTGATAGAGTCCCAAATATCTGAGTTCACTGTGCCCATAGCCAGAGAATATGAGGCAGTGCTCTTCACGCAGGAGTGCTCCGATTTCCTGGGCTCTCTGGGTTTCTGCAGTGCAAAATTGTCTGACACAGGCAACTTGATTACTGCAGTCACCTTGACAGGGATGGAAAGGGAAAAACAGGAGAAGATTGTTCAGTTTCTCAGCACACCAATCCAGACAGAAAGTGTTCTGGCTATGGAGCCAGGAATGCTTTCGTTCCTGCAGCTCCATCATCAAGAGCTACTGGCAGACATGGGACAAGTCATCATATTACCACTGGAGACTGGAGATGGATTAAGTGTTAGTGTTTGTTTTCATTTAAAATTCACACTGTTTGACTCAATTTGACATTGTTTTGTACTCATCTAATGTGACTGTCAGATCCAGGGAGATCTTGGTGCGTGCCAAATGGCGGAGGAAGTGTTGAGAAGTATTATTGACTCAACCTACACAAAGTCCATCGTGGTCAACCAGCCTGGCATTTCCCGTTTCCTGTTGGAGGAGGAGGGTGCAAACCTACTGGCAGAAATGACCGCCAAGTTCCAGGTCTACATCAACATGGAGAAAGTGCGCTGGAAACCACTAGAAGACAAAGTAATGTGTCAAACATCTGCTATGTTTCATTGGTCATTCATTCATATATGTGTCAAACACACAGTTATCTTTAATAATATGGTTGTGATTTCCACAGGATATATTGGAGCTGGTATGGAAAATGACACCCTGTCAGAACTTTAAGAGACATTCTGTCTCAAGTACTCATGATATCACTGTCAGAGCTCCACATGCTGCTGATGCTTACCTGACATCAGGTAATTCCACAAGAAATAGCGGACAGTGGAGCATTGAGTGAATGTTATGCCTGGTATATGTAGTCGTTCCATTTATATGACAGCATAGGCATGTCTAAATTAAAAAACAGCTTTTGTATATATTTAAAATAAAGCTATCATATTAGTTATAGATGTGATGTCACAAACAGTCAAAAAGAAATTAGACCTTGACACATCAACCAGTCAAAATCAAGACCTAAACATTTGGTGAATGTATAGAGTATTATGAATTTTAACTTAAAGACATCCAATTTGTTTTTTATTAATTCCAACATTTACTGAACATTTTCTGTCCCTCAGCTTGTATTGAAAAAGCTAAGATGATATTATCAGCTGTTGGCAGTGATCTGACATCCCAACCCTCCAGTGTAGCAGATATGGAGTTTGAAGGTTTGCATTCAGACTCAAGCCAGGTTAGCTCCACAGTGCAGGAAGATCAGGGTGACTTACCCTGTGCTCTGCAGAACCTTCCGAGCGGCTCTGAATTCCTAAACACCTGCAGCCTAGAAGAAGATGCAAGCCTTTCATTGGCCATTCAAATGTCGATGGAGATCAATCAAAGATCAGATGCAGATGACATTGAGATGGCTCTTGAACTTTCTAGGAGTGACTCCATGCCAACTGAGGAGAACTCGCAACTTGAGATGGCTGTTGAAATGTCATTGCAGGATGACATCAGATTAGCGAATACAGCTGAGATCTTTGTCTATGCAAACTACAGCCATGATCCTGTTAGAGTTGACATTGCATTAGGGAAGAAGGTGGGTTCTAAGCACTGTGAGGAGAAGGTGGAACACAAGAACTTGCGAAAGCTTTCATCCCTTCAGGCAAGATGCATAGAAGTTATTAAAAGGAAGCATGCTGTGGAGATCAGCATACAGGGTACCACTGCTGTCATCTCTGGCTTTAAAGATTATGTGTCTGAGGCCACATTTGAGCTCAGGAACTTTCTGAAACGGGCCGCAAACATGATGACCGATTCAGAAATCATAAAGACTGTACAGTGGGTGTGGCATGAGCAGGGGTCTTCTACAGAAATCCCATATCCACCAGACTCCACAGTGTGCATTGAGAATGCTTGGAAGATGAAACAGAGGAAAATTGACATTCTTTTTGACAATCAGCCATATATCATTGACTTTGAGAAGATGGAGGAGCACAGTTTGGCATCTGGAAAATCTGTGCCTATTAAGCGTACAATTCTAAACACAGAGGACTTGTACATGGATGCCACAGGTAAAAAATTAAGCCAAAGAACAATTACTCTTCAGTGTAACTATAATACACAAAACTGAAAGTACAGTAGTTGCAAGGTATCAACTTAAACTGTAGCATAAATTACATAATCAAAAAAGACCATAATTATTGTTTTATGTAGCATCAACAGTAGCTTTCATTTAAAAACAGGCAATGTATCAGATTTTTTAAAATATCTGCCATCATATTGATTATTCATTTAATAAATGTACTGGCACTTAATGTATTGACATCTAGTGTGATACATTTTGAAAGGATTGTATTTAATATGTAACAACAATATATAGAGGATAATTGATGATGTAGCAAATGACACAAGTTCATATTTGTTTTATTAGATGAAGATTACAGTCTGCTGTCCAACATGCCCGAAGCTTCTAAACTGGATGAAGATTCTGATGAATTTCATGATGTGGTCAAAGAGTTTTATGACACCATTCAGGATTATCACAACAAAATCAAAATCATTAAGGTACGATTTAAACGCAACCACATTTTTTTCAGTGTATGTGTAGCTAAGGTTGGTTTTGTCTTTATTCCTTTGGCTTTTCATGAAAATCAGTAAATTTCTCTACTGGATGAACCTACTGTACTGCTAAAAATCTACATTTTCTACTCTACTGTCTACATTAAATCGTGTGCGCTATGATTGTACAGTTGTTCTTGAGAGTTCTTATTGATAGAAGCTGTTGTGATGGTTTCAGATTGAGAAGCTCATGAACAAACTTTTGCAAGACCAGTATAAGCTGAAGAAGGCCAGTATGGAGCACAGCTCCTCTGAGCCAGAGGTAGAACGAACACTCTACCATGGTACCAGTGAGACCAGTGTGAAAGAGATCTGTATTCATGGCTTCAACAGGAGCTTCTGTGGAAAAAATGGTATGTGTTCTTTGATGTTATATCCATTTATTATGAGCTCCTGTTTTCAAAAACGAACCGTTTTATTTGTCAAATGCAATTAGATAAGGAGAAGTGATCTGAAACTATATTGTGGTTTTAAAAGATTATCTTTTTTTATATTTCCATGAATAATTTACGCATGCACTTGTGTAGTCTACTTGCAACTGGTACATATTTGTATTTTATGCCCTTTTCTCTTTCGCTCACAGCTACTGTGTATGGCCAGGGTGTGTACTTTGCAGTGAACTCTGCATTGTCTGTTCTGGACACCTACTCCCCACCCAATGCGGATGGGCATAAGTTTGTTTTTATGGCCAAAGTCCTCACTGGAGATTTCACAGTGGGCAAACATGAGATGAAAACAGCTCCTCTCAAGGAGAGTTCTGGTGTACCTGTCAGATACCACAGCGTGGCTGATAAAATTATCTCTCCCTCTTTGTTTGTGATCTTCAATGACACACAGGCTTATCCAGAATATCTTATTACATGCAAGAAGATCTACCGTTAAAAGAATGTTATTTATCATTAAATTTATGCTTCTATTATAAGTATGCTTCTGTCAAATGACTTACAGTTTACTCCTAGTATTTTAGCAGTTTGCGTGTTGAACTTATGACCTTTGCTCTGCTAATGAAAAGCTCAACCAATTAAACTACACAAAAAACAGTGTCTTTAATCATGCTCACAGAGCACATTGTACATTTAAAAAGCAGGCCTAGCCTTTAGCCTGATTGCTAGTTAAGTCCTGACAATGTTTCTTTTTATGTTACAAATAACCAGATTCTTCCTTAATGTTAGAGACTAATAGAGCACACTGTACCTTTTTATTTTCATGTTAAAATGATTGTTTGCTTGTCTGATTCTGAAAAGAATAACTTTTAGTTTTGGGTGTCTTGAAAAGATTAGCACCATTAGCAATATCTTAGTACTGCTTTTACGTATCTAATAAAACATATGCTTTCATGAATTCATTGCAAAATGTTTGCATATGCTAATATGAAATACGATTTTATTACACTTTATAATTTTTTATTAGAAAATTATTATTATGATCAAATTATTAAATTGTTACACGGCAAATATTATTATCAGTTGTAATCATTTAATTATTTAAAATTTCTTTGCAATACCATGTAAGTGTTATGGCTCGTAAATACGGTAATCATTAATGTATCAAAGAACTACGATATTCCCCTCGGTTTCTATTACTGTGCCATTCTAAAAGTTTTTACACGATGACATACAATTTGAAGGAGACAACAATGGCATAATATGTGGTTTAATAAATATAAGCTTGAATTAGAACAAAAAATAAAATGTATGTAGTGCATATGATTTCAGATGGGAACTTCGTGTTGCTAGTTTCGGACACATTTCATCAGCGCACTGTCGCCGCGCGGCATGCTGGGATATGTAATGAATGAAACAGTGCTGTCCAATGTGCTGATGATGTACTGAGATTTCAGTTTAATATATGTTTTAATGAGACCTGGTGGGAAAACGGGTCATTTGGAAAAGCTACATTGTATTTTCTGGTATGTCAGAACCAACGGAATTTACTTTGCGTATCTAATAATATAGCAAGTGCAGCTAGCTAGCATATTAGCAGGAGAAGCTTGATATAAATAAGATGTAAACAAAACGTGAACGTGTAAAATAGATAATGGAACCAAAACGTGCATATCTTTTAGTTTTGTATTAACGTAGTTTAGGTGAAATATGTGATCAGAGGATATGAAGATGATGTGATGTTTGTGTTCATGACGTGATGATGTGTCTTTAATCAGAAGATGTAATGATGATTTTAGTGTGGTCTTTGTGATCAGGAGATATGTTATGATTATATTTGTGATCAGGAAATGCGATGATGTGGTTTTTGTTATCAGGTACTAAGAGGAGCTGATCTTCATCATGTATGCAGTGTACCGCCAGGCTCATCCGCCCACCGCTGTGGAGTTTGCCGTTTACTGCAACTTCATTTCGAGCCAGGAGAAAAACCTGGTGGTTGCAGGAACATCTCAGCTGTATGTCTACAGGATCATTTATGATGTAGAGGTAATGGTAATGTCTTTCTCTGGTGTAGTAGAACTTGTAGTTAAACTGGCATAGTTAAAAACATATTTTATTAACTATCTAAAAAAATATTTATGTAGTTGATAATGGCATCTGTAAGCATATGATTTGTTTTTGCATATGATTTGATTGTTCATATTTTTATGAGTAATGTTTACAATGATTTTAACTGCTGTAACGGTCATTTTTAGTGGCGTTTCAATTGTTTTATACTTTAAACCTACTTTTCCTGAAAATCAGGCTTGTGTCTTTCTCTCCAAATACTGTTAAGGCCCCTTGACAAAAAAACCTTGATAAACAAATTAATTAATCCTTTGTTCTTACTATGTTCTAGAGTACTTTGAAATCAGAAAAGTCATCAGGTACAACTTTTAATTTATTATTCAAAATATTTCCTGGATAAGATTAGTTGTGGTTTTGTTGACATTTGTGTTTTGCTAATCAAAAAATTGTAGATGGCAAGAGCCGTAAGGAGAAGCTGGAACAAGTGGCGTCCTTCTCTCTCTTTGGAAACGTGATGTCCATGGCCAGTGTTCAGCTTGTGGGGACCAACAGAGATGCGTTGCTTCTAAGTTTCAAAGATGCTAAAGTAAGTCTGATTTATTAAAGCTGTAGCAATAAACAAATCTGTCTAATACCTGCATGTCTAACGAATCTGTCATGTCATTTCAGCTTTCTGTTGTGGAGTATGATCCAGGCACTCATGATCTGAAGACTCTATCATTGCATTATTTTGAAGAACCAGAGCTGAGGGTATGTGCCACAAATATTAACATGTTTAGCTGCTGTTCTTTGAATCTGTGTGTTTTGATGGTCTGTGCTATGTTGTTTGGATATTTCAGGATGGTTTTGTTCAGAATGTGCACATTCCTATGGTACGAGTGGACCCTGAGAACCGCTGTGCTGTGATGCTTGTGTACGGTACCCGCCTGGTGGTTCTGCCCTTCAGGAAGGACACGCTGACTGATGAGCAGGAGGGGATTGTAGGAGAGGGGTATTGATTGATGCATTATTTTCAAAACATGCAGTTGTTGTTTTCAGACTTTATAGGAATGTTACAGTTATTGTAATGTAACAGTTATATTGCACAGCTCATAACAAACACAGCTGTTTTGTTAGCTGCCACAGTCACATATGTCTCTGCATATTAGAAGAACATAATTTTCTATCTCTGCATTGGAGTCCACATGTCGCAAGCTTTTAAAATACAAATGTTGTTTTTCTTTCAGGCAGAAGTCGAGTTTCCTCCCCAGTTACATAATTGATGTACGTGAACTGGATGAAAAACTCCTGAACATTATTGATATGAAGTTTCTCCATGGTTACTATGAGCCCACACTTTTAATCCTGTTTGAGCCCAACCAGACATGGCCAGGGTAAGATTAATATCCATCTTATTATCACATCTTTATGACATTGGCACTCAATGTGATAATGCACTTTCAACTTCATGGCTGATGTTTTAGTGATACACCTTATGTAACCCCAACCTGTACAGTCTGATAATTGTTGTTGTTGTTGTTATCAGACGTGTAGCGGTGCGTCAGGACACCTGCAGCATTGTGGCCATCTCTCTGAACATTATGCAGAAGGTTCATCCAGTCATCTGGTCTTTGAGTAATTTGCCCTTTGATTGTAATCAGGTCATGGCTGTGCCCAAACCCATCGGTAAGACTTTTGTCTATATCTCTTCTCACTAGTGCTGCATACTGCTTTTCTCACACATAGAAATTAAAGTCTCTTGAATTAATATTAAGTATGTATACATTCCTTAGTATGCATACATTCATAAACATTCTGAATGTTGTGTATTTTTATTGCTTTGTGTTTTGTTTGTTTAAAGACTGTTGCATTTGTTTCTTTATTGATGTTTTTGTTTTCAGGTGGGGTTGTAGTGTTTGCTGTAAATTCTTTACTATATCTGAATCAGAGCGTTCCACCTTTTGGTGTATCACTCAACAGTCAGACCAATGGCACAACAGCCTTCCCCTTAAGTAAGCTCCTCAGGACACCCATTTCTGTAGTACTGGCCAATCAAAGGTAAGATTATTATTTCAGTGTAATTTACTCTGACTTTTCATTCGTATTCTGTTTAAGGGCCACAGGAGGAGGTGAGGATCACTCTGGACTGTTCTCAGGCAGCTTTCATCACCTCTGATAAAATGGTCATCTCGCTCAAAGGAGGAGAAATGTGAGCTCTTTTGACTTAAATGACAATAATATGATATCATTTTATGTTGTATGTAAACCGGACAGGTGTAAACTTGTTATTCGGTGCAGTTACGTGTTGACTCTCATCACTGATGGCATGAGGAGTGTTCGTGCATTTCACTTCGATAAGGCGGCCGCTAGCGTTTTGACCACCTGTGTGAGTGACAAACTTCGTCTACAGACAATAGCCTCTTATTTTAGGTGTACTCTTTTGTGATTGGACACACATGCTCACTCCATCTGTCTGATTTCAGATGATGACTATGGAGCCAGGTTATCTGTTCCTGGGTTCTCGTCTGGGAAACTCACTACTGCTCAAATACACTGAGAAACTGCAGGAGACGCCTATGGAGGAGGGTAATGAGAACGAGGACAAAGAGAAACAGGTACTTTACTGACCCTATAGATCTTACAGCACATCACTGCAGCACTACAAATCAAATCAGATACACCTAATCATTTTTAAATATTTTTTTCCACATTTTACTTTTTTACAAATTTTTTGTTTTATTATAAATATAACTACTTTATTTATTATTCATAGAAATACCATATGTTGTAATCATGATTATATAACAATAATTATCATTATTTCTTACAATGACTTGTTCTCTTTTTAGTGACACTTTTAGTGAATGTTTTGTTTGGCACAATGCGTCTTAACATACTTTGTCATATTAAATATCTCTGTCTTCCAGGAAGAGCCGCCGAATAAGAAGAAGCGTGTGGATTCCCTGGCAAACTGGACAGGTATCATTTCAGGAATGATCCTTGATCCTTGCAATCTGCTTAAGGGTTCCTTGGGGTACATGTAACCCTAGTTGGGAATCTGAGGCAGATAAGTGACAGCATTTACATGGGCATCATACTTGTGTTGCTGTGTTTAGGTAAGGCGAATCTACCTGATGAACTGGATGAGATTGAAGTGTATGGGAGTGAGGCTCAGTCAGGGACACAACTGGCCACATACTCATTTGAGGTGAGATCCTATCCTGTACTTACAATGCACATTCAGTTTTCCAAATAATGCTCTGTATATGTACAGTGATGTGTTGAGAATCTCATTAATAAACACATTTCCACTAAACTGTACTTGATAGATTGTCTGATGTTTTGTTTTTAGGTGTGTGACAGCATACTAAACATTGGACCCTGTGCCAGTGCCTCCATGGGAGAACCAGCCTTCCTTTCCGAGGAGGTACTTTTAGTGCTTGACATAAGTGAAGGGTTTAATACTGAACCCTGAGGCACCTCATGTAAAAACTGTTAAAAACAAGATGCAAGAGAAAAAATGACAATTATAGGAGTAAAAAGAGTACTGTAACTGAGATTTACAACACTTAAAAACAGTTATTAGCAAGATGTTTAGCCACATCCTTTACAACACTTTAACAAAAAGTAACAGTCTGCAGTAATTAACAGTATAATATGTAACATCAGTTTCAGAGTAATCCAGAGCCAGACCTGGAAGTGGTGGTGTGCTCAGGTTACGGCAAGAACGGAGCTCTGTCTGTACTGCAGGTATGATTACTGTATATGTCACATTCTTATTAACTATCCACGTTTACCCTCTGTGGGCTTAGGTCCTCTGAAGAATATCTCAAACGTATTGGTTGCATTCCTGCATGAACTTGCATGTATTGCATCTATTTATGTTTAAAGCAGAGATGCACAGCACGCTGTCCTGCGGCAGTGAGGCTCGTCTGTCGCAGGTGGGCTGCAGGTGCTACAGTGACGTCTGGGCTTTACCAGGGCTGTCTCAGAGATGGTTGGAAAAGCCTTTAAAACACCCAAGATACAGCGGAGATGCTGCTAATTGATTCATGCTTATGAATTTCGCACTGGATGCAAAGTTGCTTTATTTGATTGCTGTTAAATTCAAAGTGAACAGAGGCTTTGTGTACACTTGATATTAGGTTCTAATCAACAGGTGGTCAGGTGTAAACATTTTGTGGTCCCGGATATTTTGTAATCGAATTAATTCAAAGATGATCCCCCTCAAATTAGTTTATGCTAATTAGAGAATGCTGAATCTATTGATTTCAGTTGAGATAGTAATAACTCTATAATAATAGTAATAACCAATAACTCTCCTGTCAAAAAGTCCCAACAAAACATCTTGTCCATAACAAAACATCAACATCATACACAAGTCCATAACAAAACATCTTGAACATGACTGGAATGTATTTGTAGCAAAACAGATCATGTGAAACATGCTTATCAGAATTTTGATAAAAATAATGTTTTTTTACATGAACTGTCATGGTTATTATGTAATTAAACTTTCAGCATATTTATAAGCAGCATTGTCAAAGTAACAGACCAACTTCGTTTCAGGAAATTAGTGTTTCTAGTTTGAATGAAGATTATGTTTTGACTTCGCTTCTAGTTGATTCTGTCAATTTAATTTTTAACAGACATGATGACCAGGTTTGAGGATTCATTGTTTACGGCTGTTTATGAGCTAATTACTGTCTTTGTTGTAAATACTGTCTTTTGTTTGTCTCTTTATATTGTTCTGACTATTAAACTTGTGATATTTAAACAATTGTTTTGCTGTGTTGTAGAAAAGCATAAGACCACAGGTGGTCACAACGTTTGAACTTCCTGGATGCCATGACATGTGGACAGTTATATACTGTGAGGAGAAACCTGAAAAGGTTCGTACTCTGCTAATGTTTTTATATATAATTAATCGTTATTATGTTACAGTTAATTGAAAGTGATGTAACTATGCAGAGCTGATGTTTAGATGAAACTCTGCCTGCTGTCTTTGTAGTCTCCAACAGAAGGTGATGGTGAAAACCCAGAGGAAGAGAAACATGAACCCACGGTGGAAGACGACAAGAACAAACACGGCTTCCTCATCCTCAGCAGAGAGGATTCTACCATGGTACTGCAAATCACTCCCCTTCCTGTTCTCTCATTGGCTATCTTTTACCCAAAAATGCATTGTAATTTATGAGGTGGTCTTTAGCTTCATTCTGATTGGTTAGTCTTTCACAAATTCTGGAAATATAGAACACATGGGTGATTAAACATGAATAGATGTATAGAACACATGCTGATTAAACATATTTTAATCAGCATGCCTAAAAACAAAGTTTTGATTTTACAACATATTAGGTTTTTGGATGGCTCTTTGCCAGAATAAACTGCATTAGTAACCAGACTTTGTCTACAGTCAGAGGTCTTTATTTGCAAGACCCCAGTGTTGAATTTAAGCAGGTTATTATCATGTAAATAAATGTGTATTTGCATTTTTGGAGAACACATTAGTTAGTACCTCACTCCATAGTCTTGATTCGCTCTTGCACTGTTTATTTAGATCTTGCAGACAGGGCAGGAGATCATGGAGCTGGACACCAGTGGTTTTGCCACACAAGGCCCCACTGTATTCGCAGGCAACATTGGGGAGAATAAATACATCATCCAGGTGTCCCCGATGGGCATCAGACTGCTGGAGGGAGGTATGAAACCTCATTGGTGCATATATGGTCATGAGCCTGTAAGCCTATCTCTCATTTGATTGGTGTCTTCACCTGCTGCTTTTAGTGACACAACACCACTTCATCCCTGTGGACCTTGGCTCTCCCATAGTGCACTGTTCTGTGGCTGATCCATATGTGGTCATCATGACAGCAGAGGGTGTGGTCACCATGTTTGTTTTGAAGAGTGACTCCTACATGGGCAAGAGCCACCGACTGGCCCTGCAGAAGCCACAAATCCACACGGTCAGGAGAGATGGAGGATTTTCATTTGTGAACTTCGCATTTAACAACTGTATTAAAAAACTTTTATTGTAATTCATAAAAGAATGATTCTGACTCAGTTTTGATTGGATAAGCAACATTCAAAGCCAATCAAAATTAATCCATTATTTCTATGGTAATGTCCCAGTTTGCAACGTTGGTGCTTTTGACTTGAGTGGCTTCTTGCTTATTGAACTTAAAAATGTTGTAAACAATCATCATTACTTCCACAGCAATCACGTGTTATTGCATTATGTGCATACCGTGACATCAGCGGCATGTTCACCACGGAAAACAAGGTCAACTTCCTGTCCAGAGAGGAAACCGCTATCAGGACCCAATCAGAGACAGAGACCATCATCCAGGACATCAGGTGAACTACCACAGTCACAGCAATGACAGCTATGTTTTTCTCTTGTCTGCAGTCTGATGGTTTTATGTCTGAATGTTTGTCAGTAATACTGTGGATGATGAGGAGGAGATGCTGTACGGGGAGTCAAACCCTCTGAGCAGCCCCAGTAAAGAGGAGCTGAGCAAAGTGAGCTCAGCTCAGACAGGAAGAGAGCAGAACGGCCAGAGCAGACATGAACCCTCACACTGGTGTCTGCTGGTCAGAGAGAATGGAGTCATGGAGGTACATACACACCTTTATATTAGTAACTCATAGATTTCCTTCAAAAAGCTATTTTGGTTGTCTTTGTGTTTAGAAAGATGCATGATATTAATGTACAGTATGTTAAGATTTCCTTTTATAGAAACAATTTACAATTTTTACTTTTATAGGGCAATTTATCAAAGCAATAAAGTAAGATTATATGTAATCATGAGCAATTTTTTCAGTGTAAAAGCACACAATATTTTATTTGGTTAAAGGAACAGATTATATTTATCCATAATCATTATTAATCGATAAAGTCCTTTTGACTTTTGGTACAATTTTGTATAATATTGTAGCATAACAATATTTTGCATGAGATTGCTTCCATAAATTGCATGAGAAACACAACAATCTAAATTGTATTGTTTGTATTAATGCTGGTTCAACACATATGTTGTCTCTTAATCAGATCTACCAGCTTCCTGACTGGCGTTTAGTTTTCCTGGTGAAAAATTTCCCTGTTGGTCAGCGTGTTTTGGTTGACAGCTCTGCTAGCCAATCAGCTACTCAGGGGGAGCTCAAGAAGGAGGAAGTGACAAGGCAAGGAGAAATCCCATTGGTCAAAGAGGTTGCTCTTGTTTCATTAGGCTACAACCACAGCCGGCCTTACCTGCTGGTGAGTTTTTTACAGGAAACTTCCTACTGCTTTTTTAAAGTAATCAACAAAGTTTCCTTTTAACTATATGAAAACACTTTTTAATAAATTAATTAAACCTTAACAGGCACATGTTGATCAGGAGCTTCTTATCTATGAGGCCTTTCCATATGACCAGCAGCAAATGCAGAGCAACCTCAAAGTGCGCTTTAAGAAGGTACGCACCAGTTGCTATTGACCCTCATTAATTAAATGTCTGCTTTAATAATAAATTAATAATTATGAACGCTGGTCTCTTGCTGTCAGATGCCTCATAACATTAACTTCAGAGAGAAGAAGACCAAATTGAGGAAGGACAAAAAGCCTGAGGGGGAGGAGTCTGGTGGGGTCAGGGGTCGTGTGGCCAGATTCAGATACTTTCATGACATCTCAGGATATTGTGGGGTGTGTCTCATTTTGGTTATTCTTTATAAAAGCACAATCATATAGAAAGCTGAGTTAATACACAAATGATTCATACAGGTTGTAACTGAAACAATCTCTTCTGTGTAAGGTCAAGCTTGTGCATCTATTTGTTTGTCAGGTGTTTATCTGTGGACCGTCTCCTCATTGGATGCTGGTGACCTCTCGTGGGGCGATGCGACTGCACCCCATGACAATAGATGGAGCCATTGAGTCATTCTCTCCCTTTCACAATATCAACTGCCCCAAAGGTTTCCTCTATTTCAACAAACAGGTACTCTGTAGTTTTAGCGTTAGTTTAGTCTTAAATGTATGAGAATATTGATGAAAGTCAAAGAATTTCAGATGAATTGTCAGAATGTCAGATGAATTTGTTGACTGGTGACAGTGTTGTAGTGAATTTCTATTTGTTCTTGCAGGGTGAACTAAGGATTAGTGTGTTACCCACTTACCTCTCTTACGACGCTCCCTGGCCTGTTCGCAAGATCCCACTCCGGTGTACCGTCCACTATGTGTCGTACCATGTGGAATCCAAGGTAATGCTTATTAGAGCTGTATGAGGAATATGTAGGGAGTTAATGCAGTTTGAATTATAAACTATTGAGTTAGATTATATTGTGGTTGGGTTTTCACCAAAACCTGTTGGTATGCTGTCACAATATGATGACAAGTGTATTTTTGCTACTGTATCTGTAAGATGAATGTATGTCAGTTAGTTAGCCCATACATAGTTGTGATTCCTTTTTTAGTATCACTTATATGACAAACATGTCTTGCTGTTATGTCAGTCTTTGTTAATGTGTGTTTCAGGTGTATGCGGTGTGCAGCAGTATTAAAGAGCAGTGCACACGGATCCCCAGGATGACTGGAGAAGAGAAAGAATATGAGACCATTGAAAGAGGTATGAGACTGCTTTTGCCTGGGTGTGAACAGATGAAGTGAGTCCAGTTTGATGGGTCTTAATGAGATCTGTTGTTGTCTCAGATGAACGTTACATACACCCTCAGCAGGATAAGTTTTCCATTCAGCTTATTTCTCCAGTCAGCTGGGAGGCCATTCCAAACACACGGTAGGAACCCCACCATCACACACACACACACTGCACACTCTTGTACACAATATTAAAGAAACATCACAAAATAATGTGATGTGATAAAAATAATATTTAAATAATATTGAAAATGATTCATTTTAAACATTTAAAAACACAAAGGATATCATCATATTGTTATGCAACATTCACCCTCTGAAAGTGAACAGTCATGTTTAACTGCTGCAGTAAAAATAAACACAAAAAGCTGCAGGTATCTCAGGCTGACTCATCTTCTCAAATTAGTTTCCCATGACAGCATCATGGCTTGTTGATCTTCTTGCATACATCCAAGCATGTGCATGCACTCATGCGCACACACACACATACACGCATATCCCAACTGACAGAGCTCAAATGGTGTGCAATAATCTCATTATTGTGCACCTCCTAAGCAGTGATCCTGAAACATAAACATAACATTGTGTATGATGCTGTTGTCAGGATTGACCTGGAGGAGTGGGAGCATGTGACGTGTATGAAGACTGTGGCTCTGAAGAGTCAAGAAACAGTGTCGGGACTGAAGGGATATGTGGCCGTGGGCACCTGCCTCATGCAGGGAGAGGAGGTCACCTGTAGAGGCAGAGTGAGTCACTTCCCACTCAGCATATCTTTACCCACACACATACACACAGGGCTTTACTGGGTCAGATATGCTTACATGCACAATCATCCACACTAGCAGAATTTGGATAAATGCAGTGACTGCATGCTGTTTTATCTTTGTGTAATCTCTGTTTTTGTTAGATCTTGATTCTGGATGTGATTGAGGTGGTTCCAGAGCCCGGTCAGCCTCTGACTAAGAATAAGTTTAAAGTGCTGTATGAGAAAGAGCAGAAGGGGCCTGTGACTGCTCTCTGTCACTGCAGTGGGTACCTGGTGTCTGCCATCGGACAGAAGGTAAAGTTGCATCAGTCTTAGTTAATAGTAAATGACACTCATGGGTGTGGCTCTAAGAATTGAGTGCTGTACATTAACACATTTTTGTACAGTTAACAATAACATACCTTGGCCATTGTCACAGGTGCAACAAAATTTAAGTGTTCCCCTGCAGCGCATCATAAATTGACATAATAACAGCTAAACTGCTATTGCAAAATAAATTCTGCCAGGTCTTGTATTCTTGTATTACACTGAAGGGGTTTAGTTGCAATAACAACTGGCTGGATGTACATCATCCGGCTTATTACACAACTAGTTACCACATAGTAATAACTGTATAACTTGATTATAAATAACTTGATTAGAAATTTTAGCATATTTTAATTAATTACAGTCATTTATATGGGTCTATTGCGTGTGTGCAGATCTTTTTATGGAGTCTGAGGGATAATGATCTGACAGGCATGGCCTTCATCGACACTCAGCTATACATCCATCAGATGTACAGCATCAAAAACTTCATCCTGGCTGCTGATGTCATGAAGAGCATCTCTCTGCTGCGCTACCAGGAGGAGAGCAAGACGCTGTCACTCGTCAGCCGGGTACCACCTGCAGTCCAGAGTCTGCTGTCACATCATTATTATCTTTCATACGGGTAGAAGTTTATATTGCTCTGTTTGTCCTGCTTTTCTTCATTAGGATGCAAAGCCCCTGGAGGTTTACAGCACTGAGTTCATGGTAGACAATAACCAGCTTGGATTTCTGGGTTAGTGTCTCTATATGTTCTAAACAATAGATTGATTTAGACTAATAATGTGATCTTTAAACACTCTTTCAGTTTCAGACAGAGACAAAAACCTGCTGGTCTACATGTATTTGCCAGAAGGTACTTGATCTATTTGATTCTTGCTTGAAGAAGGTGTTTTCCAGTGACCTGTATTACAACATTACAACATTTACTCCACTGTTTTCAGCTAAAGAGAGTTTTGGGGGCATGCGCTTGCTGCGGAGAGCAGATTTTAATGTGGGCGCACATGTAAATGCCTTCTGGAGAATGCCCTGCCGCGGCACAATGGATACAGCCAGCAAGAAGGCCCTCACCTGGGACAACAAACACATCACCTGGTTCGGTGAGTGTTGCTTAGTGATTGAACTAAGAAGGTATTTCAAATGTACAGAATACTTTGAGATTTTACTCAACAAGCACCACTCCAAAAAAAACTAAACAATGCTAATGTAAAAAGCTAATGCTAGCTGTTTTAACAGTTTATTTCCACTAGATTAAGTGCTTTTTAAATGTGTAAAGAATAGATCTGAATAGCAGCTTTACAAAAAACAGCATAAAGGAAAATGTTAAAAAACATAGAATATGTTATTATTGCACATTATATAAGGCGCACATTGCATTAACTGTAAAAAAAATGATTGTAATTGCACTGTAACTGTCTGTGCAGCTACATTAGACGGAGGGGTCGGGCTACTGCTGCCTATGCAGGAGAAGACGTATCGCAGACTGCTGATGTTGCAGAATGCTCTTACCACCATGCTGCCCCACCACGCTGGACTCAACCCAAAGGCATTTAGGTACTGTTGTCTTCTGACAGAAAAAAAAACCTCACAGAAACATAACAGAAAAAATCACATCCTTCAATATGAGGTCTGTATGACAGAAGACCATGTTTATTAATTTAATGAGCTTATTGGCATAACCCAAGTTTTTATAGAACAAACATGCACATGACTAAACCAACCTAAAATATTCTTTAAGAACCAACCTTAAATATTCTTATTTAGTTTATTTAGATAAACTAAATAAGTTTATTTAGTGTTCTGCTGAATCAGTTGTAATAAAGTAATGGTACTCCCAAAAATGTAAATTCTTCCATCATTCCACTCACCCTCATTCCAAACCTGTGAAGGATTGTATGTATCCTGTATGTATGTATTCTGTCTGTGGGCTCCCATTTGGGTAACTCTTCCTGTAAGCTCCCAATGGGACCAAATGGTCCCCCCCCCGCTGTGCCCTGTATCCTGTATGTGTGTATTCTGTCTAAGGGCTCCCATTCGGGTAACTCCCCCTGCT
>JBAJNP010000304.1:83380-107291 GCA_036877545.1 Yasuhikotakia modesta
CACAGACAGAGCTTTGGGTTAAGTTTCAGAAGACTGCTATGCTACACGAGCACCTTCAATAAAACTCTTTTCCCCTGAACTTGGTCCAGCTTTCTTCATTTATTATGTACTAGAAGCATTCTTGTACATTGGCGAGCCACCCAACGACTGCTTAGCCAAATTCAAGGAAATCTAACACCTGTATGACTTTATCTTCTGTGAAAGTCTCATTCCTTTTTATTCTGTTGCACTACTTTGGACCTTCTCAGTATTTCCTCCTCTTTTATCTAATAGAATGCTGCACTATGATCGGCGGACACTGCAGAATGCAGTCAAGAACATTCTAGATGGAGAGCTTTTGAACAAGTACCTGTACCTCAGCACCATGGAGCGAAGCGAACTTGCCAAGAAAATTGGCACAACCCCAGACATCGTAAGTGCTGAACTTTACCTGATAAATACCTGTAAGAGTATTACCTTACTGTAATACCTGAGTGAGAAACACAATTTGGCATGTCGAGTAATATTTAGGGTAGATCTGGACACAGCATACATTTGGGGGAGATATTTTTTACTAATCATTTTATATACCTAAACTCTTATTTATTATATTATTGCCTTGTCTTTGACCAGCTGTGACCACAATATACATAATAATATAAAATACAGTGCCCTCGATAAGTGTTGGAACAGTAAAGAAAAAAAATGCTGTTTCTTGTGGTCAATAAACCTTTATTGATTAAAGAGGAATATGAGGCAAAGGTATGTCACATTTTGTTTTATGGCTTTTCAACATGTTTTACCCATTTCTATGTACAGCACAGTTTCATCCCTCACGTGCAGGAGTTTCACAATTGTTTCTAAATGATTGCATTAAATAATTGCATTATTTGTTCACACTTTAAAAGCAGGGAACACACACATATACAAAGATTTCATGACTCCACACCAAACAGAGCAAATTTTCTTTTACTGTGACAGGACTTACCTCCAGTGTGTTGCTTCTACTCTTAAAGAGAAATTCTGTTTCTGTTTCAGATTTTGGAGGATCTTCTGGAAATTGACAGAGTAACTGCTCACTTCTGAAGAGCTTGTGGTCTCATTGTGGTTGTTTGTCTTTCACATTTTCATGTTTTGTCATTTTTTCATAGACAAGCATAAAAACTTGTTATACTGTTTTTGTGTTAACAGAAATATAGTAACTAGTTTCAAATATTTTGTAAGTAAAAATTGTGATGAGACTGAATTTTGAAAATTATCACAATAAAAAATACAACCATATCCTCAAAATTATATTTAAAATGCATTTCCACAACTGTTGAAGATTATGCTTCCTATTCTAAAATTAATCTTACAGCATGACTGTGGAGTTTTTAAGCACAAATGCACAAAGCGATTTGAAATATATTTAATAAATTGAACCCACAACATCAGCGGTAATAAACGACACGCACGCACACATATATACATACATAATATGGATATATCTTATTCGGCAGGTTTACTAACAACACAAGAACAGATCGGTTGTCTCACCTATTTAAATGCCCCCCCCACCATGTATCCACACCACAGCTCTGACTGATAACTCTCAAAAGTGACATGCGGACATTTACTTGCTCTTAAAAATCAAACTGCACTTGTAGTGATTGTGACTTGTAAAATATGTATTTTTTATTTACCTGTTATAGCAAATGCAATGGAATAAGCATGTTATTAATAATAACCATAACACCTTAGACAATTATTCACATATATAAAAATTCGGGGGTCATATGTCTTTATTTAAAAAATTGTAGCTACACATTTAAAAGCAAGACATGAGGAATTACATACCTTTTCACCAAAAGCCTGAAACGGATAGTGTTTTAGTTTAGATTCAGGGCTAAACAACAGCCGGAGTTTATTTATTTTATTTCAGGAACTCTCTTATTTTAAAATGCAGTGTAGCAATGTAGTTAAGATTTTTAAACTACAATGTACGGATAAATTACGGTATACCTCATTAGCACTGTAACATCAGCCTCTTTTAGAGCTCCTTGGATATACCCCCAACCATTTGTTTGCATAATGCAGTGACGATCTGTTTAATCCCCCGACACTAGGAGGCAGATTGCATGATCGTGATATTTCATCAGATTACATCACAATGCTAAGGTTTTCCAGTCTCAACGGGGGAAAAGGGCGCATAAATAAGGCTCGGTGCACAACCTCCAGTCTTTTTCTCTGTATCACCAGTTTATTATTGCGAGGGTTTAATGCATTATTTGAGAAACTGAAACTTTTTTATTTTTAATATTTATACAGCAGTTTTATGTGTTATTTATATTTTTATTATAATTATATTATTTATTATAATTATTATCGACACCCTAATATTGAATAGACGTGTAAATAAGCAACGTGATTAGATTCTCCCGGAAGTGGATGGAGTCTCGCTTGTGCTGCAGTCTTGTGTTTCCTGTTTACGGGCGGGAAGAGTGAACCTGCACCTCGCTCCATCCTGCATTATAGCTCTTTTCATCGCGCCTTTCACTGCGCTTCTTAGGATTTTTGAGTTTCCCTGTTTATTCTCATCAGACACGTCCTGCAGACCGCCGGATTTTTTTTAAAGGTCTGATGGAGGAGCCTGCAGACTCCGGCGGTGGTGCCGCAGCAGAGGGCCCCGTGGTGCGTGTAACGGAGATTCGCTGTCTCGCAGGAGTCCGTCCTTTGCGGCTGGTCGAGTGGAAGGTGAAACCTGGAGCTCTGGTGAACGTGGACTCCGTCCTTGCCGTTTGTGCACCTGTTCCCAACGAAGGCGAGCCTAGACCGCCCGAGAGGAAGCTTAAGTCAGACCGTGCTGGAGTTGTGCGGGAACTGTGCTGTCAACTCGGTCAGGTCATAGCGCCTGGGTAAGACACGCTGTCATGACGTGCTTATGAACACACTTACATTTACTGACCAATTCATGCTAGGGCCATTAGTTTACTTTTGCATTTGCAGCCTTTGCTGGTTTGAAGGGTCTTTAGCTGAACGTGCCCACGCTAGGCTAATGACTCGTAACCCTGAGCTCGTGACAGCAACAAAACATTTATTGCCTGACCAGTATTAATACCTTAAGTAACATGTGAATATGCTGTAAGTGCGAAAGGTCCCTGAAATGTCATAACTGAATTAATATCTTGAAATAGGCTGTTTCGGTGACAGCTCTAAGCTCCGTAAACAGCTAAAACACTTGGAGGAGAGGCCCGCTCTTTTGTAGCCAATCAGAAACATGCTCTACCTGTCAATCATTTTTCGCCATTGATTTGCTGACGTTGGGTTGGCTTACATGCCTGTAGAGGGCGTTTTTTGGGAAGAGGCGTGCTACTTAAGGCCCGAGGGGCAGCTCAACTCTTGAGTCTCGTGGAATTACAAAAACAGTTTTGGGGAAATTAAAAATATAACATAAGGTAATAATAATAATAATACGCCAAAAACCTGTAGGACACTGGGACATTATGACCTGTCCTGACACGTAATATAAAGCTGAAATCGGTTCAAGCATCTACGAATTTATCAGCACAGGCACACGTTGCTTAAGAAACAGAATCGTTTATAAACAATAATAGATAAAATCTCACATTTTATTTTGTTTCATTTTTATATTTCACGTTGTAAATGACCTTGGGTTCATCAAAAGAAGGCCTGGGTTGATAGGGTCACCAATATGAAGGGGGTCCACTAACATTTATCTCCCTTACCTGTTGAACGTCATTTACCTTGTCTTGGTTGACTGTGTAGTGTTTCATTATTTTCAATATAAACATTTGTGTCATGTGCTTTGTTTAATGTATAAAGCAGGGATCTTCATTTCTGTTCTTGAGGTCTTCAGGTCTGCGACAGTCACGCTCAGCCTTGGTATAAGCCATCGGTGTTTATACTTATAAAGCTGTATTTTGGCTAACAAAAAATATAACCAAGGACAAATACTTGAGAAGTTTGTGTAATTATTTTGTTGTGTCAGTCTTTGTCAGTAGAGGGCGCCATGCGCATTAGAAAAAGTTTGAAGTAAGCGTTTTAAACTACAGCCTGCATAGTGTCGGTCAAACCTTGCACACAACTTAAAAGTCTTAAAAACGACTTCAGCTGGGGTGTTTAATTATGGTTTTAATTAGGACTGTGGACTTTTAAAACTTTCATTTCTGGCACATCTGGATTAGGGTTTTTAAGATGTCCTTGTATACTGAAAGTGAACATGTTTATGATCATTAGAGAGCAGTTTAGACATATGACATCATCACATGTGAAATGTGTTTGCATATGGTATTAATTTGTTTTTTATGCATTCTTGTCTCAATAACAGCGGTGTAATAGCAAAAGTGGAAGAATGCAGCCATCCCATAGTGATGAAGGGCCTCTGTGCAGAATGTGGCCAGGACTTAACTCAGTGAGTCAACACACCCCAGATTTCTTGGTTGTTTAAAGTTTAAAGATTGAGTACTTGTGGAACTAGCTGGTGCTGATGATGTTGTTGCACCTGTGCTTCCATATTTTCCAGGCTGCAGAGCAAGAACGGAAAGCAGCAGGCTCCCATCTCTACAGCGACCGTTTCCATGGTGCACAGCGTTCCAGAACTGATGGTCAGCTCAGAGGTGAGGGCTGTCTAATCAGCACCCCAGTGGACGGAGACAGTTTCACTTTTCAGGAGTAGTTCACTCAAAAATAAACATGCTGTCATCATTTATTTACCCTCATGTTGGTTCACATCTGTATGAACAACTTTCAGGACTGTGCAGTTAATCATAATCAGTTTTTAACTTTCATGTGGGTTACATTGCCCATATGTTTATTTATGACCCATATGGCCTTCCTGTTAGCTCAACTGGTAGAGCTTTGTGCATTGTGTTAACACCACAAAGGTTGTGGGTTCAATCCCAGCAAGTCCTCATAAAAAATATGTGTACCTTGTAAGGTACACATATTTTCATATTTTAATTCACTGTAAGTCGCATTGGATAAAAGCGTCTGCCAAATGAATAAATGTAAATGTAAATGTAGTGTTTATTTTTATGAGCTTTTCCATTTAGAGTAAATAAACCTTCAAGATCAATTACGGTTTGTTTATTTTTAGATTCCTTAAGCTCCCATTTGGTGTTGCTCTACAGTGACATTTGATTGTATGTTGTTATTGTGTGATTACAGACAGTTAAAGTATGTGTATCATATACAATTCAAGGACTATAGAAATAGGTGGCTATACATAAACACTGTGATAACTGATAGCACCAGTGTCTCTTACCCTTGAATGCACAAGCTCATTTTTTTGTTCCTGTCTGTGAGCAGCAAGCAGAGCAGCTTGGCAGAGAGGACCAGCAAAGACTTCACAGGAACAGGAAGTTAGTGCTGATGGTGGATCTGGACCAGACGCTGATCCACACCACTGAACAGCCTTGTCAGCGCATGTCCAACAAGGTAACAGTAGAAACTAAATCACACTCTTACTACAGTTGTCTTAGCTGTATTGTTGTTGTACTTCTGATTGGTCAAAGTCCCCAAATATAGACTGATTAATCATCCTGGCATATATATTGGTTTATCAAAAATGTAATTAGTTGTATATATTATATGATAACATTGATAAAATGTGTACTATAAAGTATTCATGAAAGTCGCTTTAAATAGAAGCCTCTGCTAAATGCATACATTCAAAAATACTGTTTGTTACATTAGAACATCAATGAGCAGCACAGATTTATTCATTTGGTTTATTAATTTCTCTTGTGATATGTGATTGTTTTTGTGGCCTTTTGAGAGAAGTGTGTTACTGCTTATCCGCAGTAATTTTATGTGGGAGTTGAACACTTACAAAAAAAAGAACAAAGTGTGACCTTATTGACAGCCATTCGGTTTCTTTTGTAGAAATTGAAATGATCTCATTTGTTTGTTGCTGCAGATTCAAATGCTGGTGGTGTAACTAGACACATAGCTTTGAAAAACCTGCACACAGCAGAGCTTTGATTTAATTTAAGTCTAACTCTTTTTGTCTGCTGTCTTGCATTTTCAGTTTGTTCTTCTTGTTGGCATTAATGCTTCTTTTTTGCCAGACATACATTCGCTCAGATCATCGGCTCAAACAAAAAACATCTCCTTTTCTCCAAGCAATTGTGAGAGCATTCAGTGAACTTTCAGATCAGTTTTTTGTGCCTGCTTTCAGAAGCTGGGAATGTGCTGTTTTGTACATATTTTTAACTTAACTTTTAAATGAAAAAAAAATCTTGTGTTAAACTGGACAGTATTATAGTCAAATAAAGCAGTGTAGGCATGCATATCATTCTGCTTTATTCTGTGCAGGTATATTGTATCTGTCAGTATTGTTTTTTTTCCTGGTCACTGATTGGCTGCTTTTGTGATGTCATTCCAGGGAATTTTTCATTTCCAGTTGGGGCGGGGGGAACCTATGCTTCACACACGCCTCAGGCCTCACTGCAAAGATTTTCTGGAGAAGATCGCCAAACTTTACGAGCTGCATGTCTTCACCTTTGGCAGCCGTTTATACGCTCACACCATTGCAGGTACAGTATTAAAACGAGACATTCAGGTGTATTGACAAGATTACTCTTTGCATTTAACAAATATTATTAAATGTGTGATGGTTTCTAAGGTAAGCATCATTATTATCATTAAATAGTAAACTGGTGAATTACTGGTTCTTGCACTGTATGCACTACAGACATGAGTATTTCAACTCATGCACCTTGTTTGTGGAATCCGATTGACTTTCCCATAGACATTGTAAAAGGGACCTGTGCTATATTTAGAGTCTAGAATGTCATAGACTTGGAGATAGGCTTTTTTGACTTGGGATTGTAATAACCATTCAGAATACACAGGCAACTGTACGGTGACATGCAATAAAAACACTCAGCCTTAGCAACCACATCCAGCAGCTTCCAGGTAGCCGTCCACAAATCCTAGCCTCATTGTGGTACATTTGAGAGGGCATTCACATTTCAGTTGTGACTGAATTTGTGTGAGATTAACTTACAGTGACACCAGGTGGCAGCATTTGAACATAATCTTTGTATGTTTTAAATAAGAAGAAATGTTGTTTTTATTTTTAACCAACGTTTAACCTTTAATATGATATTAATTGCCCTGGTTAAAATTTAGTGCAGGTATAGAATGGTTTACAAGCACCCAGTGTTCCTGAGTGACTGTGGTCAGTTTACTGCAAACTGCTTTGTTTACTAGTTGTTTAGCAGATGCATATATCCAGATGACTAAGTAGTAAATAATTGTATCATTTTGCCCACTGTGAGGTTTACTCCTCTGTAACACTCTATGGCGTGTTGCAATAAAGCTATATTGCTCCCTTTATTCTCATTAGTCTGGATGTAACACCTTTTCAGAAGGAGATATTTACGTTTTCATTTCTGATCAGAGTTTCATTTGTTATATATTTAAATAAATGTTTATGGCCGTTGGCTTACTAATTTAAATCTCTTGTTTAACTCATATAATCGTGGTGCTGTAGAGAGATGTAATATTATATTAAACATTGTTTTGCAGTTCTAAAATAATGCAATAATGAAAACACAACTGTCATTCCAGTGAAGTTCCTTAGGAAATAAAGTCATTACTAGCATACGTTAACTCATAAGAGCGTTAGAATGGTGCAGTTTTAAACAGCCCCACAGAAAATGTCTTTGATTTGGATCAGGTTTTGTAATGTGTACTGTGGCTGAGATGCTTGCAGGACCTGCGCTCTGGTTTTAGTTCAGGTAGGAGAAGATTTAACAGGATATTTTCAGCACTGTAGATCCCACAGGTTCCTGTGTTCCAGACGTTCGTATCCTCCTCTGAATGAGACCTCAGGAGTTTTTGTATTTAGCAAGCCTCCATTCATTTTTTAACGTGTTTGGAAATGGAACGTACTTTATCTAAAAATCCTGGAGACGGGTCTTTGTGTTTCCTCCCAGCGCAACCAGCATCAGATAACATCAACTGAAGGACTTTGTTTGAATAAATATTTGTATTATTTTAAGTAGAGCTACTAGAAGATTGAAAGCTTGCCAGCACATATTTATCACTTAGAGATGGTTAGTGCTATAACTGTAGGTTCAGTGTGCCTTAGCAACCACTCAGAATAGCCCAACAACCATAAACCATGCCCCAGCAGTGACCTCACTCTACCGTCATGACAGCGAAGTTTTACATGGTAAACCCCACTTCCATTTTCTTCAGCAAAAAAATCTGTTTTTCTTTCTTAAGCAATAGCTATGAATTGCTTATGTATTGTCAGCCATCCCAGAATAGTCACAGTGTAACTGCAGTATTTAGAGCTTCACCTGCAGTAATTCTCCAGATGTCATTTACACTTTTTTTTAAGTGTAAATGACATCTGACTCTCTCTCTCTCTCTCCAAGATTTAAAAAGCTTTATTGGCATGAGAAAAACACTATTACATTGTCAAAGCATAGAAACATTAAGTATAAATATTTTCACACAATTACACAATAGGAGAAAAAATAAAAACAATTTTAAAAACTATGTGTGGGTATAAATATATATATATAAGTAAACAGAAAATGTGGAAGTACTGAGTGTAGTATAGCTGCATGTATAGTGACAGTGTCTCTCTCTCTGTGTCTTTGTTTAGGCTTCTTGGACCCTGAAAAGAAGCTCTTCTCTCATAGAATCATGTCTCGAGATGAATGTATAGACCCCTTCTCAAAAACCGGGAACCTCAGGTGAGGACATGTTTCTTTCATCTGGTTCAATTTGATACCAGGGCTGTTTGGACTAGTTTTACAGATGACTAAAAATTAGATTTTGGTCTTACTTAAATGTTAAGTAAGACTGATTAGCAATCACTACCTCACTGTTAGTTGAGTAGACTAAGTTCTTACCTTTATGCATCTATGTTTATGCAACTGGCCTATGTATTTATCCTATGTTTTGGTTTTCACTATATATCTCTATTGTATCTGTAATCAGAGGTCAGTAATACAGACTAGAGGTGCACATCAGATACAATATGACTGTTTATGACTAATATTTGAGTCCGTATCTGTGTTGGGTGTAGTGTTATGTTATCACAAGTAATATTACATTACGTGCAGTTAATACAGACGCAAGACCACATGTATCCGAACACTCACACATATACACACACACTACATAAGAAAAACTGGTTTAAAATTTATGAACCAGTTTTCTATTTAAAGAAAATTTATTTTAGAAAACAGGTCAGTATGAGTTTTTCATAGCTTGTGAAAATATATTGATTTTTGTTTCTGCATTGGACTTCAGTGCTTTGCAAGATTAAATTCTTAGCTTAGTTTTAAGTTTGGATTATGTTCAGAAATGTTCAGGTGATTTTTTTTTTGTGAGTTGTATTAAATCTTTTTTTATCCAGAAATATAAGAACAATGCAACTAAAATCATAGGTTTTTGGCTCTGATTATACAGTGATATATCATCTCAGAATAACGGATCGGATGCAAAATCCTACTTAATATACTGCTATTTACCACAAGTAGAATATTGGATGGGAAATGGTCATTTGAAACATATTTATTAGCTTATTTGTTTGAATAGGTTTAAGTCAAGACACTAGGGTTTTATCAAGATGAAGAGGCAATGTTTAGTACATGCAAAATTATGGGCAAGATGCCTCTTAGTACCCAGATGATCATGTGTTGTTATTGGAATGTTGTGACTTACCAATGAGAATCAAGAATTCCAGAGAGCTGTGTAATACTCAGAGTAAAATGCATTAAAGTTGTGTTTCAAGTGATCCAACACTTGGAAATAATGTAGAGCTGGACGTTATGTTATTCGTTGAGCTTTGATTAGATTTTGAAAAAGTTTCAGCACTTAAATGGTCTAAAAAATAATTAATTTGTTAGGTCAACAGAAATCTAAAGCCCTTGCAGAGATGAATATGATAATGATAGTAACAAACTTTTTTCCTACAATGTTCAAAAAGTACAGAAAAACACATTTAAGGCCAGTGGTCCTAATATTTACTTTTTTTTTTTATAGTTGAGGAAATCCAATAAACTTTCCCATGTCCAGTGTCAGGCTGGTAATATGTGTGGGTTTCATACACAGCTCTTAGTACTGACCTTGAGGCAAGAACAGTTTGTAAAGAGCAGCCAGGGTCATGCGAAGAGAGCCACGATCAGACTTTTATCGCACACACCTTTCTTTTTGGGGTCGATAAAGCTGTAGAAGCCCCGTCTCAGCAGCTCAATGCCTCTATTAGTGTGAATGACTTTGTTTACCATTTCAGATCTCAAGCTGTTGGAAAGATGCTCTTGGGAATTGATGTACCGGATATTCACAAATAAATCTATTCTCATTATAGTATTTTGTTCCAAAAACACGTGCTAATGTAAAAACATGCTCACTTATGTTCTGCCAGCTGATAAATGTGACAATGCAGTAGACTTGTTTTTTTTACAAGCAAATGATCAGTAGTAATTTTGCATCACCCTGTCTCTTGCAGAAATTTGTTCCCCTGTGGAGACTCTATGGTGTGCATTATAGACGACAGAGAAGATGTTTGGAAGTTTGCCCCCAACCTCATCACAGTGAAAAAATACATCTACTTCCAGGGAACCGGGGACATCAATGCCCCGCCGGGCTCACGAGAGGCTCAGACGGCCAGGAAAGCTGCAGGTAATGTTCATTTTTACAACAACTGTAAATTAAAGTGACGTTGACTCCCTGGAATCACTTATACGTCATCTTCATTCCAAAACCAGTAAGCGTACTTAAAACAGGTAAACTGAAGACAAAACAAGTTGTAAAATAATATACATTTTTTAGTGCTTGTCTATTTTTATAACAAATATTTATGTTGCTAATGTTAATAGTTATGCCAAGCTTTACAGTTTAGTATTGGGTATATATTGTTTATTTATGTGATGGAGGATGATGGAGATGAGGGAGTTAAAAAAACATGGGAAAATTATTATTCAGCATTCTGGCTTTAACTTACCTTTATGTTGAAAGTGTACAATGCTTCAAAACATTGTCTAGGTAGACAGCTTAGTTGGTGTTGGAGTGCCTTATATTGTTCAGTACATCACCACAGATTAACACACAGATTGATGCTGCCCTGCTGATGTAATTTCTTGCTCGAGTACTTCCTATTTTTCTCACCATCTTTTAATGAGAGTTCTTCTGAGTGTTTCTTGGCTCAATGGTGTAGCAGACAAATGTTGCTTGCTTCTGTCCCAAGCATTACTGAAGAAGGAGATTAGATTTCTTTTAAATTGCACAACTTCGTCTGGAAGACAAAAGGAGTTGTGTTCTTCAGCAGGGAGGGTTTAATAAGAAAAGATGGTGGGTCTTTTTAATAAAGGTATACATGAGTGACCTCTATCTATCTGCTTTATCAGAGAAGAGGAGCACGCTGCATTTTAAACCATCTCCAGGAAACACGCTGCCAGGCAGAAGTCAACATGGCAACCTGGGATCTGTTAAACAGATTCACTCCTGTGCAAACTAAAGAAAGTTCAGTGGTTTATTTAGAGACTCAGAATACATCTGTCTGATAGGAGAGTTGTAGTTGAAAGTAAACCCCTTCAGCCTGAAAACGCAAAGAAAAGTTATGAGAGAGCAGAAAAGAGATGTCTGTTGTTCAGAGGATAATCAAAGTCTTGTCACTCTGCGACTAAATTTGCAATGCCTCCTGGGAGCTATTTCAGTTATTCAAGACCAAGTGATGTCTGTTACAAATCAGACATCTGACATCTAAATCTTTACAATGGTTGACTGAGGTCACAGTAAAATATATTTCTGTCCAACAAAAATGGATGTTATGTGTAGCACAAATTTTTTTTCCTAAGTTTAAATTGTTACAAACACTATTTTCCACACCACTCCAGTTACTGCACGTGCACAAAGGCTGGCACGTTGTACAGAGCCCCTTCCCCAGAGAACAATTAATGTTCAGTGACTGACTATTGGCTCCTTGTATTAGAAGACAGGACTTCCTTTGCTAGAGTGGCCATGCTGAAGATTGCATATGCCCCTCTCTCATAGTAATAGGACTGTTAATATATTTATTCTTTGGTGAACATTAGTTCAAGTCCATCTTCTCATCTAGAATTTAGACTGGTCTGAACATTAAGATTGATCATTACATATTAGTTGGTCATAAAGGCAACCCACACACTTTTCATATAGATTTGTACATGCTAGAATGGATAGAGCTGGGTGTTAAAAAGCTGTGAAGTGCCTGAGCATTATTTCTGTTCTCATGTAGGTAACCAGGCTGGAAGGCCTGCAGAGAATTTGGAATCTTCTGGAACATCAGGGCAGGAGGAACAGAGAAACGGACTCAGGAAATGCAGCAAAGATCGACAAACTGGGCATGAGGAGTCATCATCCTCTTCCACCACCACTCAGGGAGCTACAGCCAATGATAGGACTAACCCCACAGGGGAACGTCCCAACGAGAGCGCAGATTTAAGTGACAAATGTAATGTGAAAGAGGAGGGAGAAGACAGTTCAGGTGTGACGTGTAGTTCAGGTGAGGCTGACACAAGAAACGCTGCTCCTGGCGGCTCCGCCAACAACCTGGACTTTGACCTTTCAAGCGACAGTGACAGTGAAGAGGGTAAAGTAGGGGTAACGGACAGCGACGGCGAAGGACGGCCAGCAGAAACGAGGAAATTCAAACCAATTAAAGTGGATTCTAAGAGCAAAGTAGAGGATGGAGATAGTAAACAGAGGACAGAGGGGGGAGACATTCAGGACACAGATCCAGAAGGTCTCAGCGATTTGGGCAACGGATGTTCTGATAAGAAGGAAGTTGAAACAGAGTCACAAAACAGTGAGCAGTCAGGTGTCACCATGGGGGAAGAGTCTTTAGATCACAGCATGGAGGATGTAGACGATGAGGAAGAGGAAGACATAGACCAGGACGACCACCTCATTTATCTTGAGGATGTATTAGTGCGTGTCCACAGCGAGTATTACTCGCGCTACGAGGCCTTTCTAAAGAAAGAACGTCCGGAGGCTCCAGACATCCGGAAAATAGCTCCAGAGCTGAAGGCACGCACGCTGGATGGCACCACAATTGTTTTCAGTGGCCTGTATCCCACCAACTACCCAATGGAGCGCACACGAGAGTGGTACCACACCAAGGCGCTGGGTGCCAAGCTTAGCAAGACCCTAGTGCTCAATGCCAAAGACCCCAACCGCACCACCCACCTTATTGCTGCACGAGCAGGTGAGTTATACATGCATTTAACGCATTAACTAATATGTTAAAATGTAGGTTTTAAACATCATCTTTAATGCTTGCCAGTGTGACTTACAAAAATGTGCATTTGAAAAAATTGCTGGGGAAAAAACTGAGACTGGATATGACAACATTTTTTTTTGTTTAAACTACTGCAAGATCTTCGCAAGACTTGTTTATAAAAATGTGCAATTAAACAGCATTTCTAGGTCACTGATGAGTCACCTTTGCTGTGTGTGTCATTTGAAGTGTATATCTCTTGAGTGTATGTGATTTTTTTTTTTTTATACATATTTGTCAGAATAACTGCCATTTATTTTTGTTAGGTGCTCCATTTAAACAGCCATTTAACATGTCTTTAAATGAGGAAAGGTTGGCCTCTGAAGTCCGTGGTTGCGTCCTTCTAAGCGGAATTGTTGAGTTCATGTAAATGGATTTTATTGATTAAACTGCCTGTTATTCTGTCTCTGAGCTTTAGAACCCCTGCCCTTCTTAATTAAAGCACATTCAAACGAAAGAGTTCTCAGTCAGGATGTCAGACTGTTATTTACACAGTCAGGAAATATCAATTCTGTAAATGGATAATTGATGGGAGACCTTTGATGCTGTTTGAACTGGAGGTGGGAGAGACGCATTTGATTCCGAATGTCTTTCTCACAAGTTAAATTCTGCAAGTTAAATTACAGTTTGTTACATTTGGCTTATCATTTTTATTACTGTAAAGGATTTTGTTTAGTTGAGGCTATTTGTGTGTTATTTTGTGTATTTAATGAGCTTTTCTAATAGAGGTTTGGACTGGTAGCTATTCAGGAGCTGTGTTTAATACACCTGATTGGGGTATTATGTAATCAGAGTAATAGGGGACACACTGAGCACAGAATGGTCCTGCTAATCACAGAAGTCACATAACAGCCATTATAAGATTTGTTGCATCAGCATGTAAAAAAATGTATCACATTTTTCACATTACAGGTTACATTAAAATGTTTTCCTGAATGATTTTTTTTGAATGATCGTATAACCAAACAAAAATCATGCAGCTAATCTACTTTGTCAGAAGGGTATCTTAACTGTAACTTAACCGTGTTAACTTAAAAGTAGCTTGTAACTTGTCAGGCTACAGTTTCAGAGTAGCTTCCCCAACACTAGTTTGCAATGTGAATTTTGCAAACTTATCTCATTGCATTTTGCATTTTTCTTTAGTATTGCGCATTAAGGCTGTCACTTTTGAGAAAAATCAAATTTGAATGGATATCAAATATCAAGCAATGCATTCTAATATATTTAAATAGCCTACGCTACAATACGTTTAAAGCGGCCGCTACTGGATGGGATGGCAAACATAAAACAAAACCAAACAGTCTAATCATGGACTGCGCTACATGCTGCACTATAAACACCGAATAATTTGTAGTTCCAATACAGATATTTCCTCTCATATTTGAATGCATATTATCAAATATCGAACAAAAAGTGACAGTTCTATTGCATATTAACAGAAAAGGAACCAGTAGAAGCATTTGCAGTGTCCCAGTGTTGACTAGCGTCACTGCTGACACAGTCCTAAAGCAAACTTTCCTTTTGTAAATGAATTTAAATGAGTCCATTGTTTAACTGGCTTCATCTTAACACCATCCGCCTCCAAAGATGCCCACACGCACTTACACACACACATTGGACAATGAAGTGAAAACCTAATTACAGTCAAGAGTTGTCTAATTGGCCACCATTAAGCTCTACAAACATTTCCACACTCCAGTGTCACCACACTGTCATTTCAGCTGTTCTGATCCTGAGCCAAACCACACCCACCACCCCCCCACCCAGCTCTGCCCAACACCAATCAAGCTGTTTAATATGGAATGCTAAAGAGAAGAGCAGAGGATGAAAGTCAATTGACAAAGCCAGAAAGCTTCCAAACTTTTCTTTCCCATGCTGTGTATTTTCTCTCAGCCCATCACAGATCTCTGCTTCTGCTGCCAGTTCATTTGCCTGGTAGTGGGTTGTATAATTGCATGGTTGTCCTCGCCGCTTTCTGATGTCTCGCTTATGTGACACAACTTCACACATGATCAGTTCAGACGAGCAGCTACAGAGAACATGGTGCACTATTAAAGTCTGTAGGTGGCTGTGACCAGGTTTTAGTCATGGACCAATATTTTTATACACCTTATATGTTGGATAAAAAGATTAGGGATAGTTTACCCAAAACTGAACATGTAGTCATTATTGACTTACTTTCATCTTTAAATCCCCCATGGCTTTCTTTGTTTTTCAGAACCAAAACACAGAATTTAAAACAATCTCCTGGTTTTTGTTTTTACAAAGGTATTTTATTTTTTGATGCGTCTTATGTGGCAGTGTGTAATTTGCGGAGTGAACAGTGGTTATTTATGCACCTCAGGAGACACCAAAGTAGATTCTTGGGCGAACGCCTCACCTCTTAAGATTGAAACAAATGTGTATATAAGTTTAACTGTGTTAGCTCTCATGACAGTAGAGTGAACTATCCCCTCAATAATGTCTTTCTTTCTCATATTCAGGGTAAATAAGCCTTATACTGACATATTCAAACATACGGACAGTCCACTTTTGTCTGCTGTAGTGTGTATAGACTATTTAAGAGTCACAATGTCATTTTGGAGTGCATACTTTTGAATAACTTTGTAAATTCTAGAAGAAAGCTGTCTGCAAGGTATTACAATCACATCTGAACATGAAAATGATTTGACATAGCCAAGAAGTTTCAAGTAAGTTGCGTTTAATGTGTGTGTGTGTGTTTGTTTCAGGCACAGAGAAAGTGCGTCAGGCTCAGGGCTGTAAACATCTTCATGTGGTGAATCCTGATTGGCTGTGGGGCTGCCTGGAGCGCTGGGAGCATGTGGAGGAGCAACTCTTTCCTCTAAAAGAGGACTATAACAAATCACACAGGTATTTTTATCTCTTCCCCCTCTCTCACACGCTCATTTTTCTTTCATCCTCTTTCATGTTCACACGTCCCTTTTAGCATTAAGATTTTAACAATAATGTTCTGCTGAGTCAGTGTTTGCTGTCGTGGTTCATCAGAACTTTTTAGTGAGGCTTGTGTGTTTTTGACAAACCAGCACTTCCTCAACAGAATATAACATTCAGCTCTACAGAGTCAGAAAAATCAACCTTCACTGTGCTTTTACAGCGTTATTTCATTCAAAAGGGATTATATTTTTAAAGGCATAATTCACCCCAACCTTAAAAAGTTGCCTCATTCTATACCATAGTGTTATTTCGTGGAAAAAATAAAAGTTGTTTCTTCAAAACTTTGAAGAATGCACACACACTCTTTTCCATACCTATTGACCACACCCATCAAACTCAAGAACACACAAGCACTATTTTTAATAGTCTTGTAGAGGCTTGACAGCTGTGGTTCCTGTTAACTGTAACTCTATTAACTATTGTGTTAATTGTGTGTGTGTGTATAATATATATTATATAATATATATATGTTTATCACATCTTATTCTCATTCAGGTGTAGCAGTCCTGCCACATTTCCTGATGTCTTGGTGTCCGTCCCAAGGCCTCTGTTCCAACCTCCTCCTGTTCAGCACAAGCCCCCACCAGCACCAGAGATTCGAACCTATGACCCAGTCACCGGCAAACTGATCCGCAGGGGACCACAGACCTCCCGACCTCCCTCTTACCTTCCTTTGCACGTGTCTCTGCAAGCACAGGGAGACAGTCTCAGGTACTCTCGTTACCCTGCTGCCTCATAATGCCTCATAGTGCACATTAAACCTTCTCAAGCCTTTGAAACACAAGGCATCAATTCCTTCATCGTGGCCAATGTTACAATGACAGTATAAATCAGTCCCATAATTTCCACCATAAATCAATCACAGTCTTCCAGCTGCCGTTCATCACATTACAGGGACCATTTCCTACACTTCATCATTTCCTTTATCCACTTACGCTGGTCAAGGTTTCTTGCTTCAGAGACAGTCATAATTTAGTTTCTTCCTGACCGTTTTCTGCCTGTCTCCAACTTTTACAAGTGTTCCAATTTTAACCCTCATGTTTTTTGAGACCCTCAATGCTGTACATGTAGAAAATAATAATAGTAGTTCAAACATTTCTTGTAAGGTGTTACAAGAACCTAACCAGTTTTCAGCTGACAGATATTGAAACATTGCTTTGATGCACTTCTAGTGCTGGTATCCAATGTCGTTACAATGCATAGTAACAAGTAATAGTTTGTTTGGGCTCATTCCAAGCCCGAATGTATGCAAAAAAGCATTGTATAAAAAACAATTAAAGAATTTCAAATTAGCATAGGTTAATAGTCTTCAGTGTGTTAAAGTCACACTTGAGAAGCTCTGGACCTCCTCAAGCAAATCTCACATTATGTATGAATGGCCATGGAGGCAAGTTATCAAGTTTTGTTTGTTATCAGTCCTTATTTCTGTAAACAAAAAAAATGTGGCTACTGTGTTGTGCGTGTTCTGAGAGTGGTGGACCGTTTGTAGCTTGTGCTAACAGCAGCTGTTTAAAATTTAATCTTGTCAAGATTAACGTCAAGAATATAACTGTGCAAGTAACTTTCAGTTTCAAGTTTTTTTGTTTGTATTATAACAATGAGGCATTTTTAGGGAACCATGTCAGCAACTTTGGTTTGTAAAAGTGACAGATTTACTTATCCAGCACATAAAAACTTTCAAAACTGTTTCAGAACAGCAAGAGAAATCAAGTTTGTCCTGAAAATATAATGTTTTCATTAGCGTTGGGACAACCTGTACACCACAAAACCCATCTGCACAGCCATTTTAGGCCCCTGTCAGAGTCCATATGAAGGGCCAGTGGGGAATGCGCCCGATCAGTGAGATCTCAGTGCTGGTTAAGGGTCTTGCAGCCCATATGCTGCGCTTGCCTTTTCTTTCCCAGCTCATATTGGTTTTCTCTCCTGGAGTCTATTTCACATTAATCTCAAAGCTCTAAATAAAATCAGAGAGAGATAAAGCATTGCGCTTTGGCAGCTCTGAGATTGTGAAACACAAATTATTAGCAAATTTTATCACCACCTCTGGTCACTGCCGTGACAAGGGAATAATATAAGACTGTAAATGGTGATAGAAGGAGATGAGAAAGAACTACAGCTTTGGTGTCAGATGCAGATGAGAGAAATCTATATGAAAATATGTGAACTAAGACAAACTGGAGATGAATAGTGCAAAATGTGTCTGTCAGTGTTTCTGTTTGGTTATTTATGAGCATTCTGTTCAGTTCAGATACAAGCAGCAGAGAGCAGAATGATTGAGATAACCTGAACACATCAGCAGCGTGTTTAAAAATGAGCTATTAGCATCGCAATGATTCTCTCTCGCCCTCCCTCTCTCTTTCTCTGTGTGTCTCTCTCTGTCTTTGTCACACCACAGTCAGCTACGTTTATACTTTTTTTCAAAGATTTAACAATAGTTCAGTGTCTCACTTTGTGGCTTGTAGTGTAGATGGTGTATAAAACTATGTAATTAATTATTGGTAGAGTAATAAGATTTACAAAGTGACTTGTCTGACCTTATAAATCTTAGTCAATATTTATTATTATTATATTTTATAATCATAATTCATTTTAAAGTACAATTGAATTTATTACTTACTTGTACAATTATTATATTATATAATTACTTATATAATACATGTTACATTTTTAAACTTTTTCAAAACTCAGCTAAACCAAATTAGCAATTTAACTAGTGTTAATGGATTTTTTTTAATAAAACACAAATCACAAAAGTTCAAGGTCTCCAAATAGTTAGTGTTGTCTCACAGAAATAAAATATGAACACTTTCCATAATTTGTGTACTTGCATATTTAAACCAAATTCCATAATATTAGGATTGTTGAAAGCATATTTAAGACAGCATGATAATAATTAGGATTTATTTTTGTTCAAAATTATGATCGTTATTACAGTTATCCTGTGTGAGCGAATGTACAAACATTTGCTCATGCTCCCTCACGCTTGTGTGGATGCGTCAAGTACAAACAAAGCTTAGTGCTTGTGATTTGGTCTGTCATCTGTTGAAACAGAGCTTTAATGAGCATAAACAACAATTGGCAACTGTATCTGGCTGGTAATGTTTGCTTGCTAGCTCACGCTGATTAGGCTTAATTAACCAGGAAGTTGTGATCGCAATTAAAATACAATTCGTTGCGCAGCCCTGACTGTTATTGTTAATTGGATTGAAGTACCAGTACTTGAAACATTCTTAGTTCCTGTCTTTCTCTGACACACCTGTGTATAAGTAAACGTGGAGATATTTATTAGCTGGTTTAGTTAAAGATTCCAGTTAAAGCTTGACTCTGCAGCAGATGATTGATCTGGTTTCATGTTCTTTATTTTCTCAGCATGCTTGCAGATACACCCGCAGGTTAACATTATCTCTCCCATTGGCTTATTCCTGCCTTCTTATAATGCTCACTGGCCTCTTTTTAACCACCATACAAAAAAATTAACTAAATTTGGTTGTCCTCAACTAGCTTATGAGGAGTTTACCTAAATAGGAAATTAAAACCACACGCTGCAAATGGAAAACACAAGGTGGTCAAAAGCTGAAAAGCTGAGCTGAGGTTTCATAATAAGTTCTCACCCCCGTCTTTAGCCTGGGCTTTGTCTGCAGCAAGGCCTGATGCATTTGAATGAATAGTCAGGCTGCGTGGAGCCCTGTTACAATATGTCACATGTACAATCACTGTGAGCGCTCACGCGCTGCTGATGAGACCATGTAATAGTCTCCTGGCAACAGGGCTTGTTGAATGGCTCAAGAACAGGAAATGAGAGGCCACAAGCATCAATGCAGAATCATCCATGTCCCTTTTTTGTTGCTAGGTAGCTGAAAAAGAGAGACTGTATGTGCTGCTAAGTCTGAGAACATGGTTTTAGAAGGGCCAGCGGAAACTTGCTAATTTGAGAGAGCTGTACAGAGCTTGTCCATCGTCATGGAAAACCTGAAAATAGCAGCCAGCTGGGACTTTTAGGCCTAAAAAGTTAGAAAAGGACATTATTAAAGTTGTCACTTTTTCCATAAATTCTAGGACATTTTCTAATAAATGTCTTACTAGTTATGGTGTCTAGCTCTAAATTACTATTTCTTTTGATGCTTTTTAAGTAATTCTGGAAAATCATTGGTCAAAAGGTGATCGGTCTGCGCAGCCTCAAAGCACGGTTATCATAGTAAACCCAAATGAGATTCTGATAGTCAGTGAACAGTGACTGTCACATTGAGTTTGTCTGGGCATTTAGGATAGAGGTGGATGATGTGGGAGATATGGGTAACATGTCCCTAAATGAGTAATATGATAACCAAAATCAGCTCTTTAAGTGCCTCTGACATGGTTAAAAAACATCTCTCAACTCATTTCAGAAATATGGGAATATATGTTTATGAACCCTTGAAGTTGAACTTTAAATTATTTTTTCAGTTAGAAAACAAATTCTGGCATTTTTCTCTTTTTTTTAAACCTGAATTTTGATGATTGAATGTCACACATTTAATAAGTGAAAAAAATAATAAATGTAAAATAAACTTTCTGTAATTAGTTTAGTTTTCAAATGACTTTTGGCTCTTTTGGCTACTTTTAGCAGTAAAAGACTATTACTTCGAAAATATATACATGCACAATCATCACACCAGAATCCCCTGTCCTGCAGAGCTCCCAGAATTGTCTGCGGTGTAGTCTTAGTCACAATCACAGTCTTATATCAGCGGGAGGAGAAGATATGTTTACTTCCAGCCTCCCTTCGTGTCTCCACTGTGATTTCATAGTTGGTTTGCTTGGCAGACCAGTCTAGAACTTTCCCACAGTCCTCTGGGATCTGTTCTGTTTCTACAGAACCTCAGAGCTGCTCGGGGCTCTAGAATACAGTGTGGTGGATGTCAGAAATAAGGCCTTCACTCTGCTCTCACTATGCGTGTTTATCTTTAGTCCTGCAAAATAATTAAATCTTATCCAGTTCATGTGTTTTTTTTTAAACGGCTTTACTATTACTTTTCTATTGTAATTATTTATAAAGTACACGTAATACACAATAAAATACACACGTATATAATATTAATTAATATTATGTAGTATTATTATTAGTACTATTCTTCACTTTCTTTTTTAATTATTATTAAGTCCTCTGTGCTGTAATTATTACTGATCATGATATTGATGATGCGGTTTCAAGTCATTTTAAGGTAATGAAAGTAAATGTAAGTGATGTTTACTTCGTTGTTAGCACGTTTGACCGAGTCAGGCCAGTTTACAGACCTCCTGTCTGGAATTTTTGAGGTGGCCTCCTCAAGAAAACACAACAACTAGAATCACATTCCATCACATTTATACTTTTGCCAGATGCTGTTACTTACAAGTCTTTTACATTCAACATATTCAATTTGTCAGTAAATGAGTTCCCTGGGAATCGAACCCACAACCTTTGCGCTGCTATCACAATGTTCTACCAATTCAGCTACAGGAACTATTAAATATGTTGATTGAATATCTCAAGGCATAGAACTGAAATACTTAGTTGCTGCATAAGCAAATTATATTGAAAACTCAAGGACACATGCAAGCTGATTTGCTGTTGCAGCCTACATCCAGTATCAAGTTTTACATTAGTATTCTCAACCTGCGAAGAGTTATCTTGTTTTTTCCTCTAGTTGCTTTGCACAGCGTGGGCTGCTGGGTGTTGCAGCATCTTATCAGTTTAGATTGGCTAGTGATTATTTCAGATCAACCCGACATGTTGACGTTTTCCAAGAAGGCCGAGCAGTTGAAGGATCCATATCAGCTGAATGCAGCTGTTCTGTTTATTCCTATCTGTGTTTCACAGGGTTTGTATTAGTGTTTGAATTTTAAGTAGAACAGATGATATGGGAGCTTTAAACATTCTCGTTTTTTCTGAGTGATGATGGAGATAGCATACTGACAGCAATGGTGTGGTGGGGGACATACTGATAAAATAAGTAGCTAAAATGCATTTTAAGCTTTGGATAAATGTAAATCAGTTAAAAATAAAAGCAAGCCTTAGTAGCAAAAACGTAACACTTTTTACTAGTGAATTTTGAATAATCCTTTGGCATGAGCTTTGTTTTTTGTGTTCATGCAAACTTAAAGTGTATGCTAAATATAAAAAATACATATTAAAGCTGCAATCTGTAACTTTTTTGTGGTTAAAAATAAAAAGTTGTTGAGGAAGTACAGAACAGAATTGTCACCTATTTATTGTATAATTAAATAATTATTGTAATAATTATTTATAATTTGAGGTGCATGGTTGCATTTTGGGAGAAATGTCAGTTGAATGACAAGCAGAAATGGTAAAAGAGAGGTAAAAATGGATTGCAGAGTGTAGCAATAGCAACTTAGCTTTTGAAAGAATTGTAAGCCACGCCTACACCAACACATAAACAATGTCTATAGCTTGACAGGCAAGTAGCACATTCCATCATTGCATTTGGACTGAATAAAATAATTGGATGAAGATTTTCCAGCTCTGTGCCTTCCACACAAGTTAAATACATAAATACCATTTTACTTGGTCTAATCATGTTACAAAGAGCATAGAACATAAAACAATAAAACAAATGTTTAAATGAGCACTTAAAATTTTCTCTTTCTCTTTGTCTGTTTGGCTGCTTGTATTGCAGTTCTAATATCCGTCCATTTTTTTGTCCTGTTTGTTTACATTCAGGGAAGACAAACCTTTTTTCAAATGTTCAGCTGCTTTTTACAGTACTCATCACCGCATCTTCAAATACATTTCATCAAATACAAGGTCTGTCTGTCAAAAACAGCTTTTGGGTACCTTATTATGTTGGAAATTGGTAGGACTGTCACTTTTAAGAAAAATCTAATTCGAATAGATATCAAACATTAAGCAATGCATTCTAATATCTACCACCATTCGAATGCAGATATTTCATGCCATATTCGAATGTTGAATAAAAAGTGACAGTTCTAGTACTTGGTATAGCTTGTTATTATATTTTTTTTACAATTTTTTTTGTATCGCCATGATACAGTAGCACTCTTGTTATTTGCAAAGCATGTGTATTATGTCATTGTTTTGCTAACTGGCTGCACAAGCATTGTTGAAAGATGTTAATTGATTTGGATGCTGTCTGTGCTCACCATTTATCTCTGCTGTTGAATTGTCACACTCACCATGTTGTGCCCTTCCAAACTAGAGTTTCGATTGAGTGTTTGCTGCCTGCTGTGAAGACACTTACGTTTTTTCTTGTGTTTGTGCCTATGTGTGTTTATGCTTGCTTTTCAGGTGCTGCTTAAACCAGGTCTTTGGTGTTCAAAGCACACAGAGCCGTTTCTGCCTGTAAACCTGTTTACCCATGATGCCTTGTGCAGCAATGACTGGTTGCACTCTACCTTGCTTAACCAGAAACTGATCTGGAGTCAGCTCATTCATTCATTAATTGTTTGTTTGTTTGTTGTGATTCAGGTTAGGTCAGGGGTCCCAGTCATCAGAGGGGTCTGCAGGGTCAAGTTGCGAGGATGAGCAGCCAGGACCCTCACGCAGGAAGCGTCAGCCCAGCATGTCTGAGACAATGCCGCTGTATACACTCTGCAAAGAAGACCTGGAGAGCATGGACAAAGAGGTTACACACACATTTTAAACATTTATATTAACAAAAACAATACTGTAAAGGATGCAGTTCATGCATGTTA